>VMDR010028513.1:0-13118 GCA_007922815.1 Macrotus californicus
GACTGAAGGGTAGGCAGGAGAGAGGCATAGTATGATTTTGAGTTTCCTAATACAAAAAAGTATTGTTTTTTTAAGAAAACTTGTTTATTAGCAAATATGTCTTTGGAATGACATCAGAAAATACTAGGTCAATAAGAGAATTTCATGAATTAGGAATATTATAAGCAGAAAATTTGCAATTGCATTTCCATTTTCAGCTCATTTGTTAAACTTTTTATCAATACATTTTGCTTTCAGTAATTTGCTTTGCATTACAAAATATGGAAATACGGTTTTTAAAAGATACTGAGGAATTCGAAATTGTTGGTATTCAGATATTCTAAATTAGGTGGAAAATTTCTTTCTGAGCTTTGTTTAAACCCTGATGTCTTGATTTCAACAATTACACTGAGAAATACACCATAATATATAAGCATGTGACAGAATCATGTATGTAAATTTCCCTGGTAACAGCATAAGTGGATGTAAACAGCCACCTCCCTGACAAAAGCAGCTTAAAAGGCCATGGCGATGTGTGCGTTGGAGATGAGTGTGGAGAGAAGACACTGCAGTGAAGGAAAAGTGAAGTCAAGGACTGAGTTACCTAGTCCAGACTCACTAACAAAGCAATAGAACCTAGTATTTGCATAGTGCCCTACAAAGCACTTTTAGGATCACTCTGCTCCTCCAAGGCAGGAAGGATCAACATCTGCATCCCCCTTTCAAATACAAGAATACTGAAGCTCAGTGACATTAGGTATTTGCCCAAGGTTACCCAGGAAATGGCAAAGTGGGACTCATACCATATCATAATTTCCAATTCCATTTCGCATGACAGAACACCGTCTATATTTGCTCTTTGAAGTGAGCTCTCCTTATTCCAGGGAAGAGAAGTCTCAGGTGCTACCTGGTGGTGATCCATGTTTTTAAGTAGAAAAGTTAGTCATTTGATTTATATTCACTATTATCCTATGTTGATGTACTACTTCATCATATACTTTGCACTCTCAAGAAAGCACCCTATGTATCTCTCTTTGGTTGTTAACTCAGAAGCACAGGTTGACTGAGCACCTACAGTTGTCAAGGATAATGAATGGACGCCTTGATGATGAAGGCACAGGAAGCTGACAACCACATAAATTAATATTATGTGGCAATTTTCAGCCTTTTTTTTCATGCTGTTATCCAGTAAAAGACAATTGTCCTAGATGTAGCACACTTAATTCCTACCTTGATAGTTCTAACTCTCTCATTTTCTCTCTGACTTACCTGGAATGCCAGTTAATGAAAAATAATTGCAAACATAACCTTCAACTAATATTGATAGCAGATGATACGTGATACCTTCGTAAAGGATTTTATTCCGCAATGCTTATTGATATTGTGACTGAGAATTATTAACATGAGACCACTGTCAAAGAGGGTAAAGTTGAATTCAAGAGAAGATACATACAGAAGAAGGCTAACAATATGAGTTACTTAGAGTAGTTTGATAGAAAGAGGCTTTTTTTCTCCTTAGGGCCTTGAAAAAAGTAGATGGGTAGGTGGTAGGGTGCTAAGGGTGAGGAAAGTGAGGGATGGTGGGGCATGAGAACAAGGAGTGACTTCACTGAGTTTCTAGAGGGTGAAGCTCGCAAGGAATTCAAAGCTTCACAAGAGGAAGAAACCATTTCCAGCAGGAGGAGAGTGGTGGCCAGCGAATGCTATGGGCCCATAGCAGACAGATTGTATCTAGGTCTTGAATAATTAGAAGATCATGGCCAAGTACAAAAAGAGTGCTTGGCATTGACCTCCAGGAAGAATAGCAATGACAGAAGTTCAGGAATCTACAAGGAATTTTCCAAAGGTAAGCAGTAGTACAGTTTGAATGTGTAGGATGAAGTAAGCAGTTAAGTCATTGGAAGATAGAATTTGGATGTTTTTGTCTGCTGCAAAGATTCTTCCTGGCCATCCCTGACCTATATGGATTTTTTTCTTTTACTTTTTCAATAACTCAGTAATTAACTTGGGGCTTTTTTTTTTTTTTTTAACAGCTGGTAGCAAACATATATTAAAGAAAGGAGGGGTCCTGGCCTAAGCCCCAGCAACCCAGCTAGGTCATTTTGGATTACAAATAGAAACAATGAAACATTATTTGGTTTATTTGAGTTCTTGTCTCTTGTTAGCTATTAGGTTTCTATACTCAAATGTGAATTTCTTTATTTTTTTTTAATTTATTGGAGTGACATTGGTTAATAAAATCATATAGGTTTTTGTAAATTGTATTGTGTGTTCACCACCCCAAGTCTCTTTCCATTACTATCTGTCCCTCCTTCACCCTCTTCTACCTCCCCGCTTTCCCTCTGGTAATCACCGTGCTGTTGTCTGTGTGTATGAGGGTGTTTTTTCTTCTTTTTTCTCGACCCCTTCACCTTTTTCACCTTGGGCTTCTTTCTTGTATTTGTAATACATAGGCATTACGTCAGAGAGATGATCTAGGTCTTAGATACATATGCAGTCTATGTCCTTGATCGATAAATGAATGAATATTACATAAAGAGATATCCATGGCTTCTTTTCTGTTATTCTTCCACTGTAAGAGTTGCACAATATTGTTCTTTAATATTTTATGTATTTGATCTTCTTCCTTGAGCTTAACAAAAACCATATCGAATGTAGGAAGCGTGACCTAATTTTCTTCTAAACACTCACCCCAACTTCACCTGTTGACCTTATTCATCATCTGGCTCCAGTCTTTGTCCTACTTCAGGAAAATGGTAAGGCCTAATTAATATCTGTTAAGTTCATTAGACTTTAAGGAAGTGAGGAACCAAGAAGGTTGACAGAAGCCAAATAGTGGTGTCCAAAGTAGATTTAAGAGCTTGTTTTCATCGTGTAGGGATACAGATTTAAGATGCTAAGAGTTGTGACAAAAAAATGAGGATGGAAAGAATATACTATCAATACGAGAACTATTGTAAAAGGAAAGACATTTGTTCTTGCCCGTTAGAATTTTCTTGTTGGTATTGAAAGAATTCAGAGAAAAGGTTGCTCACGGTGGAAGAACTTTCAAAAGATTTGCATATAAAGTGGGGCTTAATGAGGCATAAAGCCTGGGGAATCCTAAAATAACATGGATCAACAGAATCCAATTAACATATGTATTGCATATATGGGAAAGAAGCTGATTCCATGAGCAAAATCTCACGAAATTTTCTGACAACCCTGTGAGGTGGACTTCCCCTCTCTTCTGAAGAGCTGGGGAGGTAGCAATGGCTGCATCCTTCTCCGAAAATTCCAAAATCTGTCTTCGAAGAGAACAGCTGGGCCCTACATTAACTTCTCTTTGGTTTAACACCAACAGGAGGCCTTTTCAAAATGTTACACATTCAGGGTGAGTCTTTAACGTACCTAATAGTTCTAGTGCAGTTGCTACTACCCCTAAGCCCTTGTCAAGACAAAGTGTCTAACAAAGGATTTGATGTAGGGGAATGGGCCCAGCAGAGGCATTTTCTTGGGTCATCGCAGTTTCCTTTCTCAAATTAGGCTATTTCTTATGTTCCATAATCCAGTAACCTCAACTCAAATCTCAAAACTAAACCCCTCATAATGAGATTTAAGTTTTAGGTTTTAGTTGAGATGCTTCAACTAAGATGAGATGGTTTTTTTCTCCCCAAAACAGGAAATGATTTTTTTTCCCCTCAGCAATCAGTATAAAGTCCAGATGAAAGTTGAGTAAAGAGAGAACAAAAGAAGACAGGCTGTTTTGTGCCTGTGGGCTGGTACAGCCAGGAGGACTTTCTGGAGGGAACCAGCTTGATTTAATCTTGACTATAACACAAGGGGCTGGGATGGATGACAAAGGGGAGCAGAGTTGGGGAAGGTGATAGCTCCCATTCGAATAGAGCTTCACAGCTCCAAGGGGTTTTCACCTGTCTTACCACACGTGTCCTCACAACAGTTGTCAGACATAGCACTTACTGGGAGCTATTTTTAATCATTTAGAAATCTGTCCCTGTGCTTAACCTAGAACACTCCAAAGGCAGTGACTACATGCATTTCCTGTGCTTGGTATGGCTCCTGGTGTGGAGGAGGTGGGCTGGGAGTGTTTGGGAAATGAAGTAAATTCCATCACCTTGAACACTTGGCATAGACAGGGGTTATTTACTTGTACTACAGATACAAAAACTGGGGCTTCTAGAAGTTAACTAAGCTGCCCAAGTCAAGTAAAAGGCAGAACCATGCCTCAGATCTGACCCTAAATCCAGAGTCATTGCCATCATGCAATATCGTGTCTGTTCTAACTGCTGAGATGCACGGAAGTGACAGGACACACATTTGTTGAGATAAATGGACACACATCACCCAAGTTTATGTCCATAAAATAACCTGATCATAAATTCCAAAGCTCTCTATCAATTGACCTAAATATTGCAGAGATGAATCCTGGGGGACTGCAGAATAGGAGAATATCACAGGATTTTTATAATGGTTGCTGAAAAATTATTTGTTCAGGCAAAAGACTCCTTTTGATCTTAAAGCATCTCAGCTAAGGCATGTCACATTTCTGGCTACGGCTGGCAGATTTTAAGGTCTCTTTGATTTCAGAATTTTCACTAAACCTCTCTACTAACAAGTTATTTAATATTCCTGATCTTCATTTTCCTGATGTGTACCATGGAAATGAAAAATACCGTGCTTATAATGTTCTTGGGAGAATGCATATCATATACGAAGGGACTACTAACAGTGTCAAGTGTATAGTAATTATAGTAATTACCATTCTCTGCTTTAGAACCTCTCTAAATATAAGTTAGAACATTAATTTGAAATTGACTTTGGGAAAGGATAAAGAGTAGTCCTAATCTATTGCAAAACAACTAAATTGACCTCTTGTTCCAAAAGGCAGGCTCTGTCTCTTCTATGGATTCTGAATTTTATATAACTATATGTGTAGCCCAATCTGAACACTCAGTTCAGGTTTATTATTTAGTTTCCATTACTCTTAATTCTATTTGCAGTAGCATAAGCTATAGAAATGATATCAAATGAGGAGTCATTCTGACACATAAATTGTTCTACTAGGTGAAAATTAATTACTCAGCTGATGGGGGGTTAATAGTTCACACAATTGGTATGATACCTAGCAACAATAAAAATAATTTGGTACCACCCTCCTCTCTTCCAGCACTGGTGGGTGACTGAAGATCTAACACTTTGATTTGACTAAGGGGGCCCTTTCTCAGAGAGATTTTGAGAATCTCTCAGAATGTCTGAGCCTCTTCTAGTGGGGTCCAACATGAACACATCACACACAGACTCCATCAGAATACCCTTGCTGAGAAAGGATTGTTGAGGTTTTAGCCATTCCTGAGGGTAGGCCATCTCAGTATGAACCTACATGGTAACAAGGTCTAGGGAATGTCCAGTTCATAGAGGACCTCCCTGTTTAGGAATCTCACTTCTCCTGCCATCAGGAGGACTGTGTCCTGAAACACACTTAGACTGTCCACTGTGAACATAGGAAAATTATGCTGACAAATTATGCTGTATTCTGACAGAAGGAAAAAACTGCTCACATAAAGGGAAAACAGCAACATAATATTTCCGGAAGCTAGAGTGTTATGGATGCATATAGTGTTATCATTCCTTTTCAAATGCCCCCATTATAATGGTGGAGGTAGGAGGGAGAAGTGAGGAGTGTCTCTATGCCTTACCAACATTACAGATGAGAGTGTTCTGGTCAGTTATGATGATGAGCATTTAAAACTCCTCTGCTGCCTGGCAACTTGGCTATGAAGAGTCACCTGGGTGTGAATTCAGAGGGTCCTGTCCATTCTATAGTTTCACTGTAGAATGTAGGCAAATGAGATGCGGGGTGACCCTCCTGGTTTTCTGTGGTTGTTTAAGCTTCCCTAGCCCCTCCCTGGGACTGACTGTTTAGTAATGGCCACAGAACCAGCCCAGTTATTTGCAAAGTAAATATGATAATGACTACGGCTCTGGAAAGCAGCTTGGGGGAGCGATGAGAAAGACGGCCATATGGTGATGCTAAAAGTACCTATAAAAGTGTCATGCAGTTGTCTGACTCCCAGCCCTTCCATTCAATTCCAGAGTAAGCCGATTGGGATTAATTTACTCTAACCTCTTATTAGAAATGGTTTACATTGCAGTTGTCTCTTCTGTGATATATTTTTTCTTAATATTCACTTTAATCTTATTTCTCCTCGATAAATGTCATTGTGCATATGTTTATATGAACAAATATAAAGTTGGAAAAAAGGTTCAAAGGCATTAGACATTTTGGCCTCTCCTTTTGTTTGTCTCCAGGCTTTTTGTCTTCCCCAGTGAAAAGTTCTCTTAGAACACTGAAAGACTCCCTTACTCCCCCACACATTCTTTCTCTCTCATTGTCAGTTTTTAGTTAATGATAAACACATGGGAAGGAAGAAAAAGCAGGAAGAGAAGATTATTTGTCCCCTATTAATTACGCTTGTCTGAGGGGCTGACGTTGTCACTCCAACGGAACTGTCTTTCTGAGAGCATGCTTGATACTCCTCTGCCCCACCAGGACATATCAGTGTCATAAGCTATATCCAAACAACTGAGAAAACAAAAGCTAAATGGTATCTTGCTGTTGTAGAGAAAGTTGGACCATTCTCAGTGCAGACACATTGAGTGCCTACCTCTGTATATCTAGACCTCACCCAAGGAAGTTCGTTCTGTGTGCTCTGGGTCCCCTTACCCTCTGTGTCCCACTGTCTCTTGTCCATTCTCAATCAAGGCAGCCTTGAGAAAATCTAATTGGGGGTTGATGCGATCAGAGAGTTCTGAGCATTGACCAAACACTCCAAAGAACAATGCATGGCAGAATTGAGACCTAAGGTTTGCCGTGAAGAGCTTCACGTCATCTCTTCGATGAATGGAGTATTCCTAAATATCAGTATTAACTGTTTAAGTTAGAATGACCTAGGAAACATGTAATGCTACAGATCTCTAGGTTATATTGTCTAAGATTTTGCCACAGTATGTTTGACAGGCCGCCAAGTTTGTTAGGTTTAGAAACTCCTGTCATACACAATTGCCTCAGATCATTAAGTCACTCCGGACAGAACCCCTGTGTCTATTTGATGCAGTCATTTTCACTTTGTCCAGCCAACTCGGGTGCTATTTGACTGATTTTCAAAGACAGGAATTATGACATTTTGTCATATCTGGATAGAAGAAACCAGTAAGCTCAGTAGCAGTCTGTTGAGTTACTCCCACAAAACAATCTTGAGGTTTATCTTCCAGATGCACTGAGATCCAAAAATAGTTGTAGGAAGGAATCATAGGCGTAACACCATCAGATACACCAATGTGCACACATAGGTGCCTACACACACACTCTCATTGCCTTGCCTCTGGGAGCCATGGATGAAGTTGGCCAAGCTCTTGACCAGAGTTGCCATGAATGATTGTTCAGGCTATATGTTGCACTGTTAAAGGCACTGTTTTCACGTACAGCAATGTGAATGGTCTCCCAGTAGTTTGCAATGCAGTGGTCTTTTAAGAAAGTTAGACATTATTTTGAAAACCAGAAGGAGCTCCTACTGAGGAAGCAAACACAGTATTTGGGGTGAGAGTTCAATGGGATTCAACAGGATTATGTTCTTGCTATGCAGCTGGCTCTTAAGCTCTGCTCTCAGCACATGCACACACAGGTATATACTCTACTTTCTGCACTTCCCCTTCCCTTTAATCCAGGATGATTTGCAAGAGCTTCCCTTCTACATCTCGCAGATGGATTAGGAAATGCCACAACAAATTAGAGGTGGAGAGTTACTCCATGGTGACTCCCCATCCTCTAGGCTTTTCCAGCATTCTGGAACTGTTTAATGTCAATCTTGAAAGTTGTTATCTCCAGAGCCCTTTTCTTTAAACCCAGTCCCATGCAATAAAGCACATTAATTTCATGCAACACAGCTTAGGTGATGTTTCTAGTTCCAAATACCCCAGCTTGCTGGGCACAGCTCAGTTGGGAGTGCCTGGCATGAAGGAACATGCATAGCGCAGCAACAGGGGGTGTTCACCACCAAACACAGAGAAGTAAAGGAGATGCAAAGCTACTGTAGCTAAAGGAGGACTAGCTTTCCTGATTTCAGCTCACAAAAAGCCTCTTGCCTCTACAGTTCAATAGTTTGGCATGGCATTTGCCCTCAGCTATGAGTTGACATTATGCTCAAAGTAAGTCAGATTAATTCCCAGGCTTGTTTGGGATCAGGGGCTGGCATCTTCCCTCAGTTGTAGTCCTTCTCTCAAGACCAGTCTTAGGCTTTAGTAGTTGTTTTCTTAAGTGACTGGATAATCCAAAACTGTGAATTTCCTCCAAGCTCTTCCACTTTGCAAACTCCAGAAGCAATTTACCAATATGTTAAAATCCATGGGAGAACTGACTGTGAGCTAAGCCTTCAGACATGCAAAGCACACAGCCCTGGGAAACAGCAGCATCCAGAACAGGAGGCTCCCATCACTTCCCACGAAGATGGCATGGGTTTTGCAAGTCAAACACACGTAGAAAACCAGCGGTGGCCCAGGTTGGACACACTGTATGGGATGCACAATTGAGTGAGGACCCAGACCAGGGAGCCACCTGTTCCTCTAGCATACATTTAATTCACACCACCTCAGGCCACTCACAGTTTGCTTACCTGCTCATTGTTGCTCTCCCACCATTCCCCATACTCCCTTTGGGGGTGAAACACTCTATTTCCGACTTGTGCTGGGCCAGTCTCCTGTCTTTGTACCTAGTGAGCATGAACAAGGACAGGAGCAAACAGAGAGATGTGATTGTATGCTTAACTGGCCAGGCTGAGGAAGAGCTGCGGCTGCAGAGGGTCACTCCGAGGCACAACAGGGGCTCCTGTTTTTCAAAGCAACAGCTGACCTGTGTTACTTATCAGATGACTGTGACAGTATATGAGTAACAGTGGAGACAATTTTGTTATTTCTTGGTTAAACTATATGTGATCTATCCTTTTACATTACTTATTAATCTGTGAGTTCGTCATATTCAATAGCCAGTGGTAAAAGCAACGCAATCCCTAGCATTAATATTAAGAAAAAGATTAATATCAATGAATTATTATTTCTTTACTGTTTACCATGTGCCAGACAGATAGAGTGTTACTTAATTCTGGCCACAATCCTGTGGCAGAGGCTCTGTTATTATTATATCCATGTATCTGAAGAAGAAACCTAAGATTGTAAGGATTAAGTAGCTTTATCAAGGATTTTCAACACAGGGGTCTAAGTTTAGAATCCATACTTTCTGCCTTCCATTATCATTAAAAAATTAATTATGAAGTGGTACTATGTCCAAACATTACAGGGGTGGTCAAAATTAGGTTAAGTTACCAGCCGTCATTACCTAAAAGATAAATCATAAGTAAGGATACAAAATCATAACAATAATACAAGAAGAAGAGAAATAACACAAGTAAATAATATAATAATGAACAAATATATACTTATACAAGAATAAACTCTGTTTTGCATACTCACAACTGTAAACCTACTTTTGTTCACTCTCGTATGTTAGAGACTGGTGATGCCAAAAGAGAAAAGATACTCCTTTGATGTGAGAGGTTTATATAACCATGAAGCTGAAGTTTGAGAGTCAGGATTGGGTTGCTTTAATTGTGCAGGGTGGCTCAAACAACTTTTGCATCAGAATTGGCAATTCATCACTCCTAGAAATTACTAAGATGTTTCATCTAAAATAAGTTATAAGATTTTCAGCATTAGTTTGCTACATGGTTCATCCAGATGAGCCCTTATATTTGAATGATAGTTTTCAAAGCCAACATATTTTCACAGAAACAGTCTCTTTTTTGCTCATCAGTTTAGACTGTGGGGTAAGGAGGCACTGTTGTCCTCATTTGCCAAAAGAAGTAACTGAGACTTACTTAACTGACTGCCAATGTCACCAGTCTAGTCAGTAGGAAATACCTGCCAGTAGAGCTTGCAAGGGCCCAATACTCTTACAGTTTATTATCTTTATTGCCTTTTTTTTTCACTTGTAAAACTGGAGCCTGATATTCTGGCTCTTCATCTACTTTTGGTATTCAACAATCAGTGATAAAACTACTATCAGAACACTTGTTTACCCTTGGTATGATCACTTTTTAAAAAAGTTTCTTTTCCTGCTGTCTCAAAACTAATATTAAGTAAAACAAAATTAAAATAATTATTAGTCCTGGGATAGAGCTCCTCCTTTTTTTAAAATCCTCACATAAGGACATGCTTATTGATTTTAAAGAGTAAGGAAGAGAGAGAGAGAGAAAGGGAGAGAAACATTGATGTGAGAGACACACATCGATTGGTTGCTTCTTGCACACATCTCGACTGCGTAACCTGAAACTTAGGCATGTGCCCTGACTGGGAATTGAACCCGCAACTTTTCAGTTTACAGGACAATGCTGCCACCAACTGAGCCACACTGGCCAGAGCTAAAGGTCATCCTTCCACCAGACTAAGTAGGTGGAAGCAACACTCGCTTCCTCTCAGGACCAAACTGGAATTACAACTAAATTACAGAACAATTATCCTGAATAGCCAACTGAAGACTAGCTGAAGAGAAGTCTTATAACCCAAAACTTTCCTAACCTGGTGAAAGAAAGACACACAAGTCCAAGAAGTGCAGGGGATCCCAAACATGGCGGACCCAAAGAGGGCCACTCCAAAACACATCATAATTAAAATAACAAAGACCTTAAAAGCCACAAGAGAAAGACATTTAGTTACCTACAAGGGAGCTCCCCTAAGACCAGCAGCTGTCAACAGAATCGTTTCAGACCAGAAGGGACTGACATGAAATATTCACGGTGATGAAAGGCAAGGACCTATAATCAAGACTACTTTACCCAGCAAGGCTGTCATTTAAAATTGAAGGAGAAATAAAGAGCTTCCCAGACAAGAAAAAGCTAAAGGAGTTTGTTACCACCAAATCAGCATTATAAGAAGTGTTAAAAGGCCTACTTTAAGAAGAAGAAGAGGAAGAAGAAGAATGAGCAGGAGGAGAAGAAACAGAGGAACATAGTAAGAGGCACAAAATGGCAATAAATATGTACCTACTGATAATCACTTTAAATGTAAAAGCTTAAATGCTCCAATCAAAAGACATAGGGTAGCTGAGTATATAAGAAAACAAGATTTAGAATGTTAATTCAATGAGCATTTTCTTTAATTATCTTAATTGGTTTTAAATGGATGGTTTTCCAACTCACTAAAAGTGTGTTTAGCCTCATCTCCCTTAACATAATATCTCCTTATCAAGCGTGTCTCTACTCTGGGCTCAAGAGGAGACCAGAGTACAGTAGCTCCTTGTTTTAAGAGTTCTGTGTTCAAATGTGTTTCAAAAAGTAAGTCTGAGGCAGAGTGGGGAAGGAGAGGCACAGCCAGGAGCCTGGCAGAATGATAAATAAGTCGTTTCTGAAGAACATTTATAACTTAGAACTTGTCATCATCCTGGGGAGCAGTAGGACTTGATTAGTTATAAGGATTGCTAATGATCATAAGCCAGGCAGTGAGGGAGAAATACCACATGATCTCACCTTTAACTGGAACATAATCAACAAAAGAAAACAGCAAACAAAATACAACCAGAGACATTGAAATTAAGAACAATCTAACAATGGCCAGAGGGGAAGGGGGAGGGAACAGTGGGGGGAAGGGTTTCCAGGAAACGCTATAAAGGACACACAGACATAACCAAGGGGGAGGGTAGGAGCGGGGGAGGGGGGTGGGATTGGCTGGGGTGTGGGGGGAGAGGTGCGGGGAAAATGCAGACAACTGTAAATGAACAACAATAAAGTAATGAAAAAAACATGTATATTATAAAAAAGAAAACATACATATATGTGTGTGTGTGTATACACACAAGAGACCCACCTTAGAATGCTGTCTACAAGAGACTCACCTCAGAATGAAAGATACACACAGTCTAAAAGGGATGGAAAAAGATATTTCACTGCAAATGGAAATAAAAAGAAAAAGCTGGAGTAGCAATATAAAATCTGACAAAATAGACTATAAAACCAAGGCTCTAGTAAGAGACAAAGAAGGGCACTACAAAATGATAAAGGGAAGAATCCCACAAGAGGATTTAACTCTAGCAAACATTAATGCACCTGACATAGGAGCAGTATTATCCTAATTCCAAAATTAGATAAAAACACTACAAAGAAAGACAATTATAGTCTAATATCCCTGATGAACATAGATGCTAAAATCCTCAAAGAGTATTAGCAAACAGGATTCAGCAATACATTAAAAGTATATACCATGATCAAGTGGTATGAAAGCTGGTACAATACCTGCAAATCAATCAATGTGACACACCACATAAACGGAATGAAGGATGAAAACCACATGATCATATCAATAGATGCAGAAAAAGCATTCGATAAAATTCAGCACTCATTTATAATAAAAACTCTCAGCAAAGTGGGAGGAGAGGGCATATACCTCACCATTATAAAGGCCATAAAAGTGACAAGCTGATATCCAACATCCTACTCAATGGGCAAAAAATACAAGTGTTTCCTTTAAGACTGGGAGCAAGACAGGCTGTTTCCACCCCTGTTATTCAACACAGCGCTGGATGTCCTAGCCACACAATGCAGTGCACGGATGATGTGCTGTAGAACTGTGCGCCCGAAACTTGTGTAATTTTTAACCAGTGTCATCTCAATAAATTCAATAAAAAGAAAATACCTCAGAAAAGAATCCCTTGTGAAACCCCAATCATCGAACGGCATTCCATGTGTCAATAGAAAATATCTTGTGTGTATTTATTAATTGGGCTGTACAACCAAAATGCTACTCTGTAGCATCAAAGAATATTAATAGACTAGAATGGCTGATGGTCACTCAAAGGGATCTTTATAGTATTTTTGAATATCTTCTGTTAGTCTAATTGCCAGTTAATTGAAATCTTTTATAGACAAGTTAGGATATCTATACTCGGCATGCTTATAAGCTCTTCTCTCTCTCTGCCAGTTAACCATGGGTGTGAAATGCATCCTACACATCCTATTCTATCAAAGCCCAACTTCAACTGAATTTGGTAAAAGCTTTTACAAAACAAAATAAAAAAACAAAAAAAAATACAAATCCCA
>VMDR010028514.1:0-13135 GCA_007922815.1 Macrotus californicus
TTTTTTTTAGGTTTTATTTATTTATTTTTAGAGAAAGGTAAAGGGAAGGAGAAAGAGAGGGAGAGAAACATCAATATGTGGTTGCCTTTTGCATGCCCTCCACTGGAGACCAGGCTAACAACTCAGGCATGTGCCCTGATGGGCTCTTTCTTCTGTTCCATTGATCTATGGGTTTGTTCTTATGCCAGTACCAAACTGTTTTGATTACCATGGGCTTGCAATATAGTTTGATGTCAGGTATTGTAATTCCCTCCAACTTTGTTTTTCCTTCTCAAAATTGCTGCAGCTATTCAGGGTCATTTATGGTTCTATATGATTTTTGAAATGTTTTTTTCTGTATCTGTTAAATATGTCATTGGTACTTTAATAGGGATTGCATTGAACCTATAAATTGCTTTGGGTAGTATGGACATTTTGATGATGTTAATTCTTCCAATCAATGAACACAGTATATGCTTCCATTTATTTGTGTCTTCCTTAATTTCTTTCTTCAGTGTTGTGTAGTTTTCTGAGTATAGGTCTTTTACCTCCTTAGTTAGGTTTATTCCTAGGTACTTTATTTTTCTTGTTGCTATAGCAAATGGGATTTTTTTTCTGATTTCTGTTCCTGATATTTCATTGTTGGTGTACAAAAATGCCTTCAGTTTCTGAATATTGACATCATATCTGCTGTTTTGCCATATTCACTCACTAAGTTGAATAGTTTTTTGGTGGAGTCTATAGGGTTTTCTATGTATACTATCATGTCACCTGCAAACAATGACAGTTTTGCTTCCTCCTTTCCAATTTGAATGCCTTTTATTTATTTTTCTTGTCTGATTGCTGTGGCTAGGACTTCCAATACTATATTGAATAGAAGTCGTGAAAACAGACACCTTTGTCTTATTCCTGATCTTAGTGGGAAAGCTTTTAGTTTTTGCCCATTGAGTATGATGTTGGCTGTAGGTTTGTTGTATATGGCCTTTATTATATTGAGGTATGCTACCTCTATTCCCACTTTGCTAAGTGTTTTTATCATAAATAGGTGCTGCACCTGATTAAATGCTTTTTCTGTATCTATTGATATGATCATGTGATTTTTCTTTCCTTTTGTTTATGTGAACTTACTACATTTATTGATTTGCAAGTATTGTACCATCTTTGTATCCCTGGGATGAATCCCACTTGGACATGGTGTATGTTCTTTTTAATGTATTGCTGGATCTGTTTTGGCATTATTTTGTTGACGATTTTAGCATCTGTGTTCATCAGCGATATTGGCTTGTAGTTTTCTTTCTTTGTTGTGTCTTTATCTGGTTTTGGGATTAGGATGATGCTGGCTTCATAAAAAGAATTTGGGAGTCTTTCCTCTTCTTGTTTTTTTTGGAATGGTCTGAGAAGGATAGGGTTTATCTCTTCCCTAAATGTTTGGTAAAATTCTGTGAAAGTGTCCGGTCCAGGGCTTTTGTGTGCTGGGAGTTTTTTGATTACTGCTTCAATTTTGTCAGCTGTTATCAGTCCATTCAAGCTTTCTGCTTCTTCTTCATTGAGCTTTTGAAGATTATATCTTTCTAGAAATTTGTCCAGTTCACCTAGGTTTTCAAACTTCTTGGCATATAGTTCTTTGTAGTAATTTCTTACAATCCTTTGTATTTCTGTGGTATCAGTTGTAATCTCTCCTCTTTTGTTTCTGATTGTGTTTATTTGGGTCCTCTCTCTTTTTTTCTTCATGAGGCTACTTAAAGGCTTGTCAATTTTGTTTATCTTTTCAAAGAACCAGCTCCTGGATTTATTGATCCTTAGAATTGTGCTTTTAATCTCTATGTCCTTTAATTCTGCTCTGATCTTGGTTATTTCCTTCCTTCTACTTGCTCTGGGCTGTCTTTGTTGTTGTTCCTCCAGTTTTTGCTGGTGTAGGGTTAGGTTGCTTATTTGAAATGTTTCTATCTTCTTTAGGTAGGCTTGTATTACTATGAACTTCCCTCTCAGGACTGTCTTTGCTGTGTCCCATAAGTTTTGGACTGTTGTGAGTTCATTTTCACTGGTTTTCAGAAACTTTTTGATTTCTTCCTCGATCTCATTCTTGACCCATTCATTGTTTAATAGCATGCTATTCAATATCCATGAGTTTAAGTGTTTTTGAGCTTTTTCCTTGAGGTTGGTTTCTAGTTTCATTCCCTTGTGATTGGAGAAAATGCTTGATATAATTTCAATTTTCTTTAATTTGTTGAGGATTGTTTTGTGTCTTATCATGTGGATGTGGTCTATCTGTGAAAATGTTCCATGTGCATTTGAAAAGAATGTGTATTTTGCTTCTTTGGGATGAAAGGTTTTATATATATAATCAGTTAATTCCACTTGATCTAGGCATTGTTCAACACTGCAATATCCTTGTTGATATTTTGTTTGGAAGATCTATCCCTTGTTGACAGTGGGGTGTTAAAATCTCCTACTATAAGTGTGTTGCTGTCTATATATTTCTTGAAGTCCGCCGAGAATTTCCTTATATATTTGGGAGCTCCTATATGGGGTGCATATATGTTTACAATGTTTATTTCTTCTTGATGGATTGTTCCCTTGAGTATTACAAAGTGTCCTTCTGTATCTCTTTGTTTTGAAGTCTATTTTGTCTGATATAAGTATTGCTACCCCAGCTTTTTTTTTCCTGACCATTTGCCTGGAATATTTGTTTCCAGCCCTTCACTTTCAGTCTTTGTAGGTCTTTTGTTCTGAGTTGGGTCTCTTGTAGGCAGCACATGTGCAGGTAATGTTTTCTTATCCATTCAGCTACCCTATGTCTTTTGTTTGGAGCATTTAATCCATTAACATTTAAAGTTATTATTGATAGGTACATATTCATTGCCATTTTACCTGCTTTGTACCTGTGTTCCTCCCTCTCTCACTCTTTTTCTTCCTCTTCTTAAAGCAGATCCTTTAGCATATCTTGTAATGCTGGTTTGGTGGACGTGTACTCTTTCAGCCTTCTTTTGTCTGGGAAACTCTTTATTTCACCTTCCATTTTAATTAAGAATCTTGTTGGGTAGAGTAGTCTTGGTTGCAGGCCTCTGCTTTTCACTACTTGGAATATTTCTTGCCATTTCCTTCTGGCTTGTAATGTTTTTGTTGAAAAGTCAGCTGCTAGCTTAATTGGGATTTCTTTGTATGTTACTTTGTTTCTCTCTTGCTGCCTTTAAGATTCTCTGTTTGTCTTTAAAATTTGGCGTTTTAATTATGATGTGTCCTGGAGTCAGCCTCTTTGGGTTCATCTTCATTGGGACCCTCTGTACTTTCTCACCTTGCATGGCTTTTCCCCTCTCATGTTAGGGCAGTTTTCTGTTATTATTTTTTCTATCCCTTGCTCCTTTTCTTCTTCTTATGGTATTATGATTGGAATGTTGTTGCATTTCATGTTGTCGTGAAGTTCCCTTAAGCTATCTTCTTTTTGTTGTTGTTGTTTTCATGCAGCTGCTCTACCTTGGTGTTTTTTTCTACCTTGTCTTCCAGCTCACTAGTTCAGTCCTCTGCTTCATGCCTCCTGTTTGTAATTCCTTCTAGTGTATTTTTTATTTCAGATATTGTATTCTTCATTTCTTCCTGGTTCTTGTTTATAGCTTCTATTTCCTTTTTCATGCTCCTGTAGTTCCCATTCAATTCCTTGGAGTTGTCACTGAGTTCCTCGAGCATCCTTATAACCATTCTTTTGAATTCTGTATCCTATAGTTTGCTTGCCTCCATTTCATTTAGCTCTTTTATGGTGGAGTCTTTCATTCCCTTTGACTGCAGATTCTTTCTTTGTCTCCCCATTTAAGGTGACTCTTCTTTGTTTCTGTGATTCCAGATGTTCTAATTTGCCAGCTGTCTTCGTGGGGTGAACTTCTGTGGTAGGGGTTCTGTGCAACTCAGTGGTGCACTCTCTTTGATCTCCTTGTCTGGATGCTCTAGGGTTACCCTTCCTTCTGTTTGTGTGGCCTCCCTTGTTGTACTTGGCTATACCTGTTGGTGGCTCCTTTGTTGGTGGGTTCTCCCCTCCAGTGGGATTACTAGTAGTCACAATTCCCACCTTGTCTTGTACACTATTGTACAGGTGTTGGTTAACAAAGCAGTATTACCAGACAATTGTCCTATACCAGCAAAAAGAATCCCTGTACCACATCAGCAATATCAACCTCAATTCAACAATGATTAATAAAGGTGAAGAGAGATAGCAAATATTATAAGATATGACAAAGGGAATATGAAATGACTAAAAGAGGAGAAAATGTTATTGAGTGGTAAGAAGGAGAATTGATAAGAGTTGGGATAGAACCAAGGTGAATAAAGGGAGAGAACAAAATTTAAAATGTAAGTAAAACACAAAAGGGTGATGGGAACAATGGGGTAAGAAGAGGGAAGAGTATACTATGAGGTCTGAAGTAAAATTGAAAATGTCCTGGACCAACAGGAGCAAAATTGCAGAAAACCACAGCAGGGTCAATAGCAATGACAGCTGAATGGAGTTTATTAAAAGTGGAATGGGAATAAAAATATTGTAGAAAAACAAAAAGTGAATATGAGATGTTTACAGTAAAGAAAAATGATTTTGAGAGTATGGGGAGGGAGCAAATTAATAAGAGTAAGGAGTAAAGCACAGGTTGAGAAGTGGGGAAAAAAGAGGGAGAGAGAAAACAATGAAATAAAATTCCTCATTCAACTGATCAGGAGCAGGGGGAGGTGAAGTGCAGTAAGACTGTGGGAGAGTATTCTATGGGATTTAAAGTACAAACAAATAGCCCTGGCTGGTGTGACTCAGTGGACTGAGTACCTGCCTGTGAAACATAAGGGTTACTGGTTTGATTCTCAGTCAGGGCACAGGCCTGGGTTGTGGGCCAGGTCCCCAGTTGGGGGCATGCCAGAGGCAACCACACATCGATATTTTCTCTTCCTCTCTTTCTCCCCAGTTTCCACTCTCTCTAAAATAAATAAATAACTAAAATCTTTTTAACAAATTTAAAAATAAAGTACAAACAAATAGTGAACAAAAAAGAGATCCTTTGGAGAAGTACAGCAATAACCATGGTATTTCCCCCAACTAGCCACTGTTTATAAAAGGTAGAAAAGAAATAAGACTCATTAGAGGGGGAAGAGAATATGAGCTAACTTAAGAAAGAAGAGCGCTTATGCAAGGTTAGATGGAGGAGAAATAGTGAGAGTAAGGGATAGAAGCTTGACATGGTGTCAGAGAAAATAAAGTTTACAATAATATTAATAAAGCTCAGGAAGATGGCAAAATGGATTAAGACCAGGGAAGGGTGCTGTGTGGGATTAGGAATGACATTGATATGATAAGAAATATATTATCTGAGTAAAAAGAAAAAAAATTAAAAGACTAAGAGTAGTGAGTTATTTGAAATATGAGTGAAGTGAAAGAAAAAAAATTGAAATGCAATATCAAAGGGAGAATAAAAAACAAAACAAACAATAAAAACAAACAAAAAATTAAATAAATGGATAGAACAAAGAGAAATTTTTTAAAAACATGCAAGTTCTGGGACCTCCGTCCCAGATGGAGGTGTAGGTAATATACTTTGCCTCCTCACACATCCAAAAGAAGGACAACAACAAATTTAAAAACAAAAAATAACCAGAACTGCTAGAAAACTGAACTGTATGGAAGTCCAACAACCAAGGAATTAAAGAAGAAACATTCATTCAGACTGGTAGGAAGGGCAGAGACTGGCAGCTGAGGTGGAGGGGCAGAGAGGACTTGCCACAAGACGGCAGCTGGAGGACCAGGTGGGTGAGGCAGCAGCTGTTAGATCAGGTGGTACCCCATTTGCATTTAGATAGACTGGGAGGAACAACTGAGGAACAAGACACATGATAAAACCTAGGGTTCCAGTGTAGGGAAATAAAGCTGTAAAAACCTGTGGGGGTTGTAGTGGTGGGAGAAACTCCCAACCTCACAGGAGAGTTCATTGGAGAGACTCACAGGGTCCTACAACACATTCAAACCCACCCATCCAGGAATCAGCACCAGAAGGGCCCAATTTGCATGTGGGTAGTGGGGAAAGTGACAAAATCTGCCCAAGAGCCAAGCAAGCAGCATTGTTCCCTCTCAGACCCCTTCCCCACAAACAGTGCCACAATACAGCAAAGTGGGTTGCCCTGCCCTGGTGAATACCTAAGGCTCCACCCCTTATGCGTAACAGGTGTGCTGAGATGAAAAAATATGGCCCAAATGAAGGAACAGATCAAAGGTCAAAAAATAGAACTAAGTGATGAAGAGATAGCCAACCTATCAGATGCACAGTTCAAAATACTGGTAATCAGGATGCTCACAGAATTGATTGAATATGGTCACAAATTAGATGAAAAAAATGAAAGCTATGCTAAGTGAAATAAAGGAAAATGTACAGGGAACCAACAGTGAAGGGAAGGAAACCTGGACTCAAATCAATGGTTTGGAGCAGAAGGAAGAAATAAACATTCAACCAGAACACAATGAAGAAACAGGAATTCAAAACAAGGAGGAGAGACTTAGGAAGCTCCGGAACAACTTTAAATGTTCCAACATCCAAATCATAGGGGTGCCAGAAGGAGAAGAGGAAAAGCAAGAAATTGAAAACTTATTTGAACAAATAATTAAGGAGAACTTCTCCGATCTGGCAAAGGAAATAGAATTCCAGGAAGTCTAGGAAGCTCAGAGAGTCCCAAAGAAGTTGGACCCAAGGAGGGACACACCAAGGCACATCATAATTACATTACCCAAGATGAAAGATAAAGAGAGAATCTTAAAAGCAGCAAGAGAAAAAGAGACAGTTACCTAGAAAGGAGTTCCCATAAGACTGTCAGCTGATTTCTCAAAAGAATCCTTACAGGCAAGAAGGGGCTGGAAAGAAGTATTCCAAGTCATGAAAGGTAAGGACCTACATCCAAAATTACTCTATCCAGCCAAGCTATCATTTAGAATGGAAGGGCAGATAAAATGCTTCCCAGATAAGGTCAAGTTCAAGGAGTTCATCATCACCAAGCCCTTACTACATGAAATGTTAAAGGGACTTATCTGAGAAAAAGAAGATCAAAAATAGGAACAGTAAAATGACAACAAACACAACTACCTACAACTGAACCTAAAAAACAAAAACAAACTAAGCAAACAACTAAACAGGAACAGATTCACAGAAATGGAGATCACATGGAGGGTTATCAGGGGGACAGGGAGGAGGAGAATGAGAGAAAAGGTACAGGGAATAAGAAGCATAAATGGTAGGTACAAAATAGACAGGGGGGTGTTAAAAATAGTATAGGGAATGGAGAAGCCAAAGAAGTTACATGTATGACCCATGGACATGAACTAAGGGAGGTGGGGGGGAGTGCTGATGGGAGAGGTAGTGCAGAGTAGAGGGGAAAAAGGGAAGAAAAATGGGACAATTGTAATAGCATATAAATGTATTTTTTAAAATAAAATAAAAAATATATATTTTAAAAACCATGCAAGTTCTGATGAAGAGCAAAGTCAAATTTGTCTCAGCTGTTGCTGTTTGCCTTCTGACTTCTTTCTTGATCCGTCTTTGGTTGGCTTACAGCTGTAGGTCTTATTGGAAAGGAAGGAAGGAAGGGAGGGAAGTAGGGAGGGAGGGAGGGAGGAAAAAAAAGAGAGAGAAAGAAAGATAGAAAAGAAAGGCTTCCTGCCGATTGTTAAGCCTGCCCAGCCAGTTCTGCAGATCTTCCTGGTTCCTGCAGGAAGAGGTGCGGCTGGGCTCCATTTTTTCCTTTCCTGTGGTTCCACAAGGATTGGGGCTGAATTTGGGCTACGATAATCACAGGTGCCCAGTTTTCAGCCCACGCCCTCAGAGCACTGTGTGCATTTGTGCCAGGCTGGCGCCATAAACCACATCACTTTGCACCCCTTTGATCAATTCCTGAGGCTCATTGAGTGGGAGCAAATCAGGCCCACACTCCTCCCTCTTTGCTTGTGTTGGCACTGCGTGGGCGAGGTCCCTGTGTGGTGCTCCTCAGCTCCCCTCTGAAAAGAGCCTCTTTGGGTGATGCTGCCAATTCAAGTCACCACCCATCTGTCCACACAGTCCAACTCTCTGGCAAGTGCAGAGTCTATCTGGGTCATGGCCAGTAGTGGCCCACCTCTTCTCCCAGCTCCAGGTAACACGAGGATCCCCCAAATTATCTGGCACTGTCTCAGCCGGCAACCACTGCCCCAGCCTGGGTACACCACTGGTTGTGTGTTGTTTGCTGCCTATTTTCTTCCCACCAACTTTATGCGTCCAGGTCTTTCCTGGGGTGGGTCTGGGACTTTCCCACTCTGGGTGGGGAGGGAGCCACTACACTGCTGTCACTGACCCTCCAATGGGTCAGTCTCCAGCCGCAGTCTCCAGCACCAGGCCCGGGGCCCTTTCCCGTCAGCCTATAAAACCTCCTTACCACCCATTTTGAAGCAGGTTCTACACACTTCAGCTTCCAAACTTATCATCTGAGATCCTGTTGGCTGTTCATTTTTATTTTTTTTTAGAAGATGGGCTAAGTGTCCCAGTTGGGTGCACAGAGCAAGTGTCCCACCTACATCGTCGCTATCTTCTCTCTCTTGTTCTACCTTTCATTTGGTCTACTGTGAGGCAAATTGTTCTCTATTGCATTTTTTCACCCATCCATTGAATTGTTCAGTTCCAGAATTTCTGCTTAGTTCTTTCATATGATTTCTATTTCTTTGTTAAATCTCTCATTTTGTTCATGTATTTTCCTGGTTACACTGAGTTATCTTTCTGTGTTTTCTTGTAGCTTGTTGAGTTTCCTCAAAAGAACTATTTTGAATTCTTTATCAACTAGATCACAAAATTCCGTATCATTGAATTCATTTACTGGAGGATTATCTCTTGGCGACGCCGTTTCCTTCATTCTTCATATTCCTTGAAGTTTTGCATTGCTGCAAACTCCTCAAATCTTTACTTGTTGTCTTCAGTTGGGATATAATGTTCATTGGTCCTGTTATATTGGGATTTTTCTCTGACTTTGTATGAATACACTTACTTCCCTGTTCTTACTCTCCTTGTGGCAGAATTCTGAAGCTTTTATGTGTTCTCTGGTTCTTACAACTCACCATGCGGCGGCGTTGCTGCTGAGCTCTTGGTTTTTCTAGGACCATTGCCCTTGGTCTGATTTTCTGAGAGCACTGGAGCTCCCTCTAGCTGCTGCAGGGAGCAGGTGAGGGTGAGGAGGGAAGATTATGGGTTTAGCACTGAGGCATTGTGGGGTGCCTGTGGAATCAGTGAGGAGATCCTCTGGTGAGATTCTCCTGGAGGCCCATGGGCAAACTTCTTGCTGAAGTCCTGAACATAGTTTATGGGAACCATGTTCCTTTAACTCCCTTTGACAGTCTTACCTGCCTCTTTCCTGTTCTCTCACCCCACCCCCTCCAGTCATGGAGGTCCTTCCTTAGTCCTCTAGGTGCTTCTAGAGAGAAATCTATTTCACTCCAGCAATGCCCTGCACAGCTAAAGTATCTGGCACTCTCTCCTTTTTCCCCTGTGGGTGAGGTCATCATTAGCCAGTTCAGTCCTTGGAAGACAGCACTATTAAAGTTCCTCTCACCCCCTCCAATGCATCCAAATCCATAATTTTTATTTTGTCCAGTGGTGTGTTGGACTCTTCCCTCAGGAAAGCTGGACTTCTGCAAAGTCTCTCTTGCCTGTGGGTGTGTCTGCCAAAGTCAGTACTCTTCAGGTGTTACCCCCATCATGGCTGAGAGGGGTTGGGGCCAGTTTTCCAGTTCTTGCTGGCTCCACTACCTGTACCAAGGTCTGTCTGCCTGTTACAAGATGCACAGGTTGATGAGACTTCTCCCAGGCCCTTGGCATATAGTGCTGGATCCCATGACTTCTGTGGAAGGATGCCTAATTTCTCTTTTAAAAAGTGAGACAAAAAGAAGGGACATCTTACACCACCACGGTGCTGATGTCACTCCCCCTTTCCAGTTTTCCTGACCAAGATATTACCCTTTATTTATGAGATTTAGCCTGCTTTAGTGTTATTTTTGTCTTCAAAAAGGCTCAAACTCTTATTTTCCCTATGCAACTTAAAATATAGACACAGTTGCCCAGGCCAGGTAGCTAAGTTGATTAGAACGTCGTACTGATACACCAAGGTTTCGGGTTCCATCCCTGGTCAGGGCACAGAGGAGAAGCAACCAGTGAATGTGTAGATAACAGGAACAACAAATCTATGTTTCTCTCTCTCCTCCTTCCTTTCTCTCTAAAATCAGTTTATTAAACAGTTAAAAATAAATAAAACATAGACACAATTTTAAATAATAAAATGGGTTTCTTCACAAGGATGTGCTAATGACTAGCACAAAATTAAGTCAGTTGGTTGAAAATATATAAAATAAGAATATAGGTCATGTATATCATGTGTAAGAATTTATATCATGGATACATGGGCACCTCCCCACGCATTTAAGGGAAGAATGATTAGAAAAGTGTAAGATAGATTCATGAAGGGGGCACATATTCACTTGTTTGCTTGGATGGACCTGGGAAGAGGAAACTAGGGAGCTGGGGGCCACTCAGAGAACCAGTGGGAAGTGGAGAGGAGGGACCCTGGCTGTGATCTCTGAGGGAAGGGAAGCCACCTAACAAGACCTACACGATCAAAGAAATAGAAAGAGACTCACATTGTTCTCTCTTGACTCACCCACCCCTTCTGATCAAACAAATCCATTATTCTCTGGGATGCTTTCCCAATTAAACATTTGACTTGGAACATGACACTTAAAAATGGAAATTCGGGGCAAGTTTCATCCCCAGCCTCCAATTTCTCATTGGAAATGCCATATCCAGTTATGCTTTTTTATCATACAGTTAAAAAGTGAAGATAGTTCTTAAGGCTGTTTCATAATGTGTAATATATGCTTTACATTTTATGAACACATAGAACCTAGTACTTGGGTAAAGACTGTTTTTATGAAGAAATCCCAGTTAGAAATGTGGCTTCTTCTTTTGTGAAGGAGAAAAAAGAAGGGCATTGCCAAGGCTGCTGGCCCAGAGCAGCTCACATTTTATTTCTTGTGGAGCTGAAGGCACAGGACAAGTTTTTCATAAAATGAGGATTTTGAAGTATGTTAGAAACAACAGGAAGTCCAAAAGCTTTTTTCCTTCACATTTGCCTGGTTAGAAAATATTTTCTTATGTAACACCTGTACAGGGAAATATTTAGCATTCATTAAAGAGAGAGGTAGCTCTGTGTATTGATATGGGAAAATGTTCAAGCCGTATAGCTAACTGGGGCAGGGGCGGGGGGCAAGTTGCAGAATAGAATGCACCAAATTATTCAATTTTTATAAAAACAAATGTTAGTATATGTTTAGAAATCAAAAACTGGTGCAGGGAAGCACCAAATCTTGAAAATATTGATATTTAAAAGAGGTTATCACTGAAAGATGAGATTAAGGGACATTTTTACTTGTCATGTTTTATATATTTTTTATGATTTTTTTATTGTTGTTCAAGTACCATTGTCTCCATTTTCCCACCAACACTTTCCCCCGCCCCACCCACCCCCACCTTCCACCCTCAATCCTAACCCCCTTAAGCTTTGTCCATGGGTCCTTTATACATGTTCTTTGATGTCCCTTCCCCTTCTTTCCTCTGTTACAGGCTTCCTAGTTTCCATGGGAAAAACAGCAAGAAAAGGCAGTGTAAATGGTTTAGGGCTGACTGATTTGAATAACTTCTGTGAGCTTTGGGCTACAGGGGTGGTCTCTAGTTGCCTGGTATGTGGACATAATGATTTAGGACTAGGGAAATGTCATTTTGGTATGTGGGAGTTAAAGGAGGTGGTTGAGAAATAAAAGCCCAGGGATGGTTGGTTTGTATGTGAAAGGTATGCTCCATGCCCAGCCCTTGGCTAGGCATGGGAGGAGCAGCCTTCCCCAGGCCAGCAAAATTTTGAAGATGCTAAAATATCACCAAATATAAAAAGTAAAAAACATGATTAATACACAGTCCACTGCAGACCTGTTGCATCAGCCTCACCCACTGGGGAGCTTGTTAGAAATACAGCCCTCCTGAATCAGAGCTGCATGTTAACACAGTGCCCAGGTGATTCGAATGAACACTAATGTTTTCTCTATACTCTTAGATGTTTGAAAAAGAGGTACACAAAGAGATTACTGATGCCCAGAGAAGATAATAATTTGCTCAAAGCCACGGAGCTAGTAACTAGCAGAGCTGGAATTCAAACTGTGGTCTATTTGACTCAAAATCTCATTTTTTCTTTTTCTTTTTTTGAATTTAGTTTTTTCTTTTTAAAAAATTATTCTTTTTTCATTGAGGTATAAGAGACATACATTAATTTCAATATAATGATTTGATACTTGTACATATTGCAGAATGATCACCACAATAGTCCAGTTAACATCTGTCACAATAGTTACAATTTTTTTTCTTGTGATGAGAACATTCAAGATTCACTCTGCTAGCTACATACAAATATACAATACAGTATTTAACTATAGTTACCATGCTATACACCATGTCCCCATGACTTGTTCATTAGTTTTTTTAAACATAGATTTCCTAAAATGATCTAAGAAATTTTATTTATTATTTTTGATTGAACAGGGCTAGACTAGAAAAGGATATCAAGCTACTTTAGGAAGTTTTCATATTCAGAATAGAACATCTCTTTAAAATACATGTTTGCATGGCCCAAAACATGTTAATGTTGGCTTTAATGCCCTTACAGCTCTTAAGATATATTAAAGAGAGTTTTGTAATTTAAAGCTTTCTCATTCCAATGAGACCTAATTTTAGCCTTATATTTCAATGAGACCTAATTTTGCATTATATTTTGCCTTAAACCTTAAGACCTGTCTTGTGCCTTTTAGACAATAGTTTCTGAGAAGGCAGATATTACCTTTTAGTCTGTTAGGTCCTCAGCACCTAGCAGAGTACTATCCCTGGAGGAATAGGCTTTCAACAAATATTAGTGAATGAATGCCATCTTTTTGTGTATGTGGCTTCAAACATTTATTTTTATTTTTTTAATATATTTCATTGATTATGCTATTACAGTTGTCCCACTTTCCACCCTTTATTCCCCTCCGCCCTGCACACCCCCTCTCACCTGCATTCCCCCCATTTAGTTCATGACCATGGGTCATATA
>VMDR010028515.1:0-13115 GCA_007922815.1 Macrotus californicus
AGTTGATAAAGAACTTTGCCTCTTTGTAAAATATAATATTTCAAGATACCAATTTCTTGATAAGTAAGTTACTATGAAATGATATGGAAGAACAGTATAAGGCCCATATTTTTAGATTTAACACAGTATTTTTTTTTAAGATTTTACTTATTTTATTTATAGACAGAAGCAAAAGGAGGGAGAAAGAGAGGGAGAGAAACATCAGTATATGGTTTTGTCACAGGTGGGCACAGATAACCAGGTTCTTGGTGATCGGGACAAAGGATTGAAGCAAACACACAGAGTTTATAGCAGAGAACATGGGAGCAGGCCAGCTCCAAGCAGAGATTGGCTTCATGGGCTGGAGGGATCCTATTCTTCTAGGGTGGGTCCTTCCTGGCTTGTTTTGACGGGCTTTTAATTGCACATGTACAAGTAGTTGTATTATTTTAAAGCTACTGAGCATGTAGTCTCCCATGATTTTCCTTGATTAGCCACCAGAGTAGGAGTTGCACAATGTTACCGAATGGACCCCCCCATTCTCCTGGGGGCCCCTGTACTAGGTTTGCCTTGCCTGCCACCAGGTAATTATAGCTCTCCATGTCAGAGACAGATGAAAAGGAAAGGAATTATTTCTTCAAAAGTTATATAGACTTAAGACTAATGACTTAATGTCTTCGTTAAAATCCCAAAGTCCCTTAAAACACCCACAAGCACACACAGTCCTTCCTCCCCACCTTTGCCCAGTCTGGAGTACCATGTCTCAGGAAAAGAAATAGAAGTCTGTGGCTCAGGTAGCCCCCTGTTCTTCCCAGTAATACGTGCTCAGCTGGCAGGCCTCCCTCAGTTCCCAGAACCATCGGCTGTGTCACGGGGATCTCCAGTTCTTAATCCAAAACCATGAGGCACCTCCTCCTGGCCCTTTCACCCCTTTCCTTCCCGCAGCATCTCTCCTGCGTTCTACCAAACTGCTCAGAGAGAGCTCTGCGTTGCTGCTACATCTTGCTTTCCTGCTTCCTAAGCTGCGTGTTTCTCCCCTACCAAAGCCATATGGTGATTTCTCTGCCGAAGCCTCAGGATTCTTTGCCAGAGCCACATGGTTCTTGTCATGGCTGCCACGCCTGGGTTTAAATCCCAGTGCTAATCTTCCTCTGCAGCCCCATTTCCGACTCCTCCCACAATCGGCTACACCTGCCAGCATTCCTGTATTTTTCCAGCTTTTCTCGGCCACCATAGTAAGTCCGGGCAGGCGTGGCCTGTGGTGTGGAGCCAATCATCTGCAAGCTCTCACTCAGGCACTGTAACCAGAGGGAACTGCCTCCCAGTTACATCCTGGGTGGAAGTCACTCCCATCCCCCTGGCTCAAAGCAGCCACAGCTATTTAACGTATCTATGAAATGAGTTAAAGGTTATAGACATTAAATGACCACTCTAGGAGTTATCTGCAAAACTGTTGCTATGCAAAACAACTCTCAATGGCCCTGCTCTATATGTCCCATCCCCCAGTTCAAACTTGTAGGGGTGAGGACATCCCATATTTTTAATATTTCCTGGATACCCTGAGTTTATTACTTTGTAATAAAAAGCCAAAAGCAGGTCTAGCAATATGTATTTCAGTATTTCATGTTTTATTTCAGAATACCTAGACATCCAGTAACTTTTATCAGAATTTACTAATTCAAAAAGGAATAGCTGAAATAAATTAAATTGATTTGCTGAAGTATAGCTGAGGTTTTCCTTGTTTTGATAAGAATTATCTTCTCAAAATTTGTATTTTAAAAAATGGACTAGACAAGAGTTCTTGAAGAAGACCACGTATTTGCATTTAAAAAATACAGGGGAACAAAAGCAATCTTCTAGAAGAACTTTGGTTTCATCAGGCGAAGGGGCAGAAAAGCGGCTTGGGTTTAAAACGCCACTTTTTTCTCTGCACTGAGATGCAGCCCCAATTTTTCCCAGGATTTAGCAGCTCCCAGGTCTCCAGGAGGAGAATATAGAGTGTTTTACAGTCTGGGGTCGGGGGGTGAGATTTTCTCCCTCTTTGTACCCTTGGGTGCAGTGGAGCCAAACCTAATTCCAAACAGAACTGAATGCAGAGCTTGGGTTAGGCAGGTAAGGAAGAACCTCACCCCTGCTGGGTAATATTGATTAAAAGAGCATGACTTTAAGAGATTAGAGTGCTGCTTACCTGGAAAACACATACAGCAATTACGTTGTAGCAAGATAGACACAGGTCGGGGCCAGGAAGGGCTGGTAGAGTGAGGCATATCTGAGAGGCACAGTCAGGAAAAAAGAAGCCCGGAATCCCCACTGAAGTATTTAAAATCTTGTCTCCTCTCTGGAGAACTAACCCTAAGGAATGGATCAAGACTACCACAGTAAACGTCTAGTTGGAGGATAGTGTTATAGTTAAGAGATCTATTTCCTGGGCCAGACTGCCTGGTCACACAGTTTGTGTTGAGGCCAGGCCAAGTTACAATAGAAAGTCAAGCGCTTGGGCTTGAGGACGGTAAGTCCCAGAGCCTTCAAGTTCTTAAGTTTATAACCCAATGGGGAGTTTGGGGGCGGGGTCAATCGAGTTTTGCCCCTGGTGAGAACTAAGAAAAAGAAAGGATATCTCAGGAATGAGAACAACCAAGGGGTGGGGCGGGTTGAGAAGGGCGTGTCCAACTCAAATGACCCAGAGGTCTGCAGCCAGAGCTGAGTGTCCTGAAGCCTGAGGGCAGACTAAACACGAGGTTCTGCCTCAGAGCCAGGAGTTCCTGGGCCCCAAGAGCAGACGGAACCAGCAGGGAGACGACTGGAGGCATTTCTCCCAGGCAAACCCCCGCGAAAGTGATAGACCCAGTACCAGGGTTTACGACGAGTCAAGGGGATAAGCTATCACCTTCCATGGGAAGTTTGCGTCCTGGGATTCAGAGAGCCTTACCAATTGCTGGCCCTGAAGATGGGTGAGAAGGAGGCTGTCAACAGAGTTGGGAGAAATGAAGGATTAGAGTCTTCTCTCCAAATCTCAAGGAGACCAAGTTAGGGGGTTAGCCTGGGTCAAGCTTCTGCTGCTTGCTGCTCCCCTAGTCGAAAGTCTCAGGAGGCTGGAGAAGAGGGAGAGAGAGAGAATGTCCTTATATTGGCCACCAAAATGTTAAGGTGGTTGGTAATGTGGGCTGTGAAAGAATTCACAAAGAGCATAAAGTGTAGAGAATAAAGCTTTTACTCTTTCTCCAAGACAGAAAGGGACATGGTGTGGAGAGAGACACCAGCACTGAGGGGTGGAGCTTTGAACTTCCCTTGGATTCTGACTGGATTAAAAAAGGGTGGAGGCTTGCTGTTGTGTGGCCCCTGGGCTGTGGGGGCACTGGAACAGAGGCTGCATTTGTTCCAGTGTTACCTTCTGCCTGTGGCTGCAGGGGGTGTTCTTGCTTCCAGTATTCTCCAGTCCTGGGGACAACTTAGAAGAGTAAAATTGGAGTCATGTCTAACCAGGTCACAGGCCTGCGCAGAGAATGATGCCATGAGAGCAAATGCCTCTGGCTTTTCCCTTTCAGAAGTTTTATACTTCCTTACCCTGGCCAGTTTGGCTCAGTTGTTTAGAATGTTGTCCCATAACCAAAATGTTACTGGGTTTGAGTCCCTCTCGGGACACATACATGGGTTGTGGGTTCATGGGCACATACAAGAGGCAACCAATTGATGCCTCTCTTATCACATCGATGTTCCCCTTTCCTTTACTCTCTAAAAGCAATGGAAAAATGTCCTCAGATGGTAAAAAAAATTTTTTTAAGTTTTATGCTTTCATGTAATTAATCTCTTAATCTTTTGATATACTTATCTCTACATTTATTATCGTGCTTCAAAAAGCATTCTCTACTTCAAATAATTATTTGTATTTTCTGTTTTCTTATTTCTTAAAGGTCTCTTGTAAATATATATTAATATACCTAGATCTTTTAAAACTAGATATAATGTAGGAATCTTTTGTTCTAATAGTGTTGTTAGATAAACTGTTCTTTTCCTCTCATTTAAAATGTACTGGCCTCTTTTAATGAAGAAAATAGTTAAGGGTACTTCAACCTCTTTCTTACCAACTTCTTGTGGTATCAAGTTAAAGGTACAATTTTTAAATAAACTAGGTCCTGTTTTTATGCTTCCCCCTTTCTCTCAGTGTTGAACCATCTGTATTGTGCAGTACTGTGCTTGCATGGGTTTTAGACACTTTCAAACTATAACTTTATTTTACCTCTTATCAAACATTCATGATGTTCTAATTATTGAACAGAGTTAAATGTTTCTGTCATCTGTAGCCTCAGAAATTACTTGATAATCTTAAATCCATTCCTTAAGATTTATTATGGTAGAAGGCACCATGGTAGGCATGGGGTGGGTGGGGTAAGAAACAAGGCAGACAAGGATCCTGCCTGAGAGCCCCACCTGAGTGTATACTAATTGGAAGATAGACTAGGTAACAGGCAAATAGAATAATGTATGTTATAAGTTACTTTTAACACTGGTAGGGCTGGCTTTCTAAAGGAAACAGCATCTTAGCTGAAACTTTAGGTTTTAATCAGGTAAATAGCCTAGAAAGAGTGTTGCTTATAGGGGACTCAGAAGAAAGAAAACATTTGGAAGCCAGAAACAAATGAAAGCACTTTGCCACATGGGAACTGAAAGAACTTATCTGTGGAGCATGGAGCCCATTAAGAGGAGGGAGGGAGTGATAAAATAGTTTTAAAAATCTGTAAGAATCAGTACAGATCCTCAGGAATGGGTTTTAAGCAAATCAGATTTTCAGATTTACAGTTTAGAAAAATCATTCTTGCTTCCTGTAGTGAGGAGAATGAATCAAAATTGAGAGATATGACAGGGGCTTGGAGACTTTTTCAGTATTACAGGTGAGAAGTGAATATAGCCTAAATTAGGTATGGGGGCACAGTAGGTATAGATGTGGAGAAATTAGATATTTGGAAAGTAGAATTGAAGGATGTGGTGATTAGTGAAGGAAAAGGGAGGACTCCAGGAACAGGCCCAGGTTTCTGCCTTTCTCACACTAGTGCACAGGTAGGGGAAGAACAGTCTTTAGACATGTTGCATTGAGTTGAGATATTCATCTGAGGAAGTCTTATATTATTGGATGTGAAGATCTGACACCTAGTAAAGGGATGGACAGGCTGTGAATTTGGGAAGTCATCAGATGATGACTGAAGTCTTAGAAATGAATAAGAATGTTATAGGGAGAGAAGTGTGGAACCCTAAGGAATGCCCACATTTAAGGAATACACAGAGAAGGAAGAACCTGTACAGGAACCCAGAGAAGAATGCTTAATACAGGGGAACTGGGAACTGAGGAATCCAAGGGCAGAGAACTCTTCAGAGAGAGTCGTTGGAAATGCTACTAATAGGGCAAGTAAGATCAAGACTGGAGTGTCCCATAGATTTAGTAATAAATAGCTGTTTTCCTTGCTAAGCAGGATAAGATAAAAGGGTTCCTTTTTTTAAGTTTTTTAATGAAGGACATTTAATGCAATTACTTTAGTTCTCAGATTTGCCATTCAAGGAAAGAGATACCTATCTTATTTGCCCATTTCATTTGTCAAAGTAGACTTTTAAATTTTTTTATTAAATTCATTGGGATGGCATTAGTTAATATTATGTAAGTTCCAAGTATACAGTTCTGTAATACATCATCTGTGTATTGCATTGTGTGCTCACCCGAAAAGTAGAACTTTTTAATGCTAAATTTCCCAATTAGTAGATTCCTGAGACTCTAACAGGATTGCATAGATTGAATGAATGATATTATAATTTTTAAAAATATAGATGTGGTTATGATCAATAGAGTTCTAGTCATTAGGAAATATGTTAGCGTTCAGAGATTTTGGATATTTTGTATTTTTCTCATATCAACAAAGACCAAAGTGATACTGCTATCATTTGAATCTCTTCGAAATGTTTTAACTTTATACAGGGAATCCTGCATAATGGCCTCTGGAGTATTGTCACTGTTCTTGTTTCCTGATCCAGCTGATCATTAGATGTTCATAGTCATTTAGTGATAATTCATTGAGATATGCACTATCCTGTGTGTGTGTGTGTGTACAAAAAGATTTTGTGATTTTTTCCCTTTTAAAATGGGTTGTGAGGGAGTCCTCATGACTCTGAAAGAACTATTGCATTAAATCAAGATTTCTCACATGCCTGTTCCAAATGCCAGGAGCATTATACCAAGTTCCCCCCACCCTTCCCTTGTGGCCCCAAGTTGTGGCAGGATGGGATCATGTTGCTAGATTTTTTCATGGAGTAGTGATGACTTGGAGTTACCAGTCTAACTGGGAAGACTGTAGACAGACCAGCAATCTTTCATGTGTCGTATTTTTATATTTAAAAATTTAGGGAAACTTAAACCAAAGCCCACTTTTTTAGCCTCCACTTTTACCATAATGTAACACCGTTATTCAGCTTACAGTCCACCTATTGTTTCCTGGTAGCAGGAACATACCTTGCTTGTTTCATTTTGCTATTCTTTATATTTTTATTTTCTAATACAGCTGAGGTTATACTTGAGTGAGAATCACTTGGAGGACTTATTAACATGCATATTCCTGGCTCCACCCAGGAATATGCATGTTACCTTATGAGAAGTAATTTCTGTGTATGGGACCCTGGGAATTTTTGTTTTAACAAGTTCCCGGGTGATTAAGAACCACTGCTCTGCCATCTAACCAGGCTTTCAGCTCAATTTTTCTTTCTCCATGAAATAATTGTCATTGCTTAGGAAGATCCCTCTCAGAACCCCTGTCTGTACTTCTCATTGCCTATAGACTGCAACTTTATAGGGTTTCTGTCACCAAGTATTCCAACTCTCTCTCTCTAGCTTGAAAGCAGGCATAGACAATACATATGAATGAGCTTGATTGTAGTCCAGTAAAACTTTGTTTTCACTTTATGTAATCCCCACATGTCATAAAATGTTAATCTTTTCTGTTTTCAACCATTTAAAGAATGAAATTCTTAGCTTAACAGCCATACAAAAGTAGGCAATGGTCTGCATTTGGCCCATGGGCCATAGTTCTCCAATCCCATGCTCTAGATCAGGGGTGTCAAACTCGTTTTCACCGGGGGCCACATCAGCCTTGTGGTTGCCTTCAAAGGGCCGAATATAATTTCAACTCCCTAACAGTTAAGAAGTAGTTACATTTATACAGTCCTAAAATTATTTCAGCCCTTTGAAGGCAACCGTGAGGCTGATGTAGCCCTGGTGAAAATGAGTTTGACACCCCTGCTCTAGATTATTGCCCTAACACAATATTGGTCAATATGCAGTAAGTATACTGAGTACTGAGTGAGTGAATTGTTACACTCAGGATTCTGTACAGAGCATATGTTACTCATCTTTTATATAATACTACCTCATGCAATAACTGGTTCATAAATGTTTGTTGAGTCACTTTTTAGCTTTCCCCTAGAGTTATTGGCAGGATTAACAGTGTTTTACATTTTTCTAAAATCAACTTTTTTTTTTCTGTGTGTTCAAATAGGAGGGTCCAAACAGTCTGATTAATGAAGAAGAGTTCTTTGATGCGGTTGAAGCTGCTCTTGACAGACAAGATAAAATAGAAGAACAGGTATATCTGTTATTAAAAATTCTAACACTAGAATGTTGTTTTATATAAACAGAATTTTAAAACCATGAAACTGTCATAACCTAGAAAATGAAGTGTCTGTGTTTAGTCACAAATACAGAAGAATCTTTGTAAGTCATTTCCTTCATTGATTAATTTCCAGACAATAGAAAGGAGACCAATGATAGTGTAAAGAAAGCATGCATAATTAACACAAAATTTAATGACAATATTCTGCCTATTCCTCTTAAAGTTCCAACTTTAGCATCGTCCTATTAATATCAAGTATATATTTACTCTGAGTAAAACAGCCTGTTTGAATTTCTTTTTACCACCAAGTGCCATATAAAGTCAAAAGGAAAATGACAAAGAATGTATTTTTCTTCAATTAGTACCATCCACTTTTTATTACCTTCTCTGTTGCTTTTACTACCTTCACCTTCAGTTGCTTACTCACTTTTAACTTTGCCCAGTGATTTATCATCATTAAATTCATAGCAGTTATACCCAGCTTGTTCTGTGGAAGTAGATGGAAAGCATTCTTAAATCCTTTAATAAGATTAATTTGATCCTTTCCTGCAATTCTGCGACAGTGCAGTTAGCATGTACTACCAATAGATGGTACCTAAGGGTGAACTTTAGTTGTTTGTCCCGGGACTTGAAGCATCTTCCAAGTAAATAATATGTATATTGGTTTTATACTACAGATTTGCTTGCATAAAAAAGCTGACATGTTCATTTCCTGTCGTTGCAAAGGCAGCCATGGCCATTATGCCCATTTAGTGGTCCGTCTACCCGAGAGTGAATCACCTGCAATAGTGATTGCTTTTTGCACTCATTTTTCATTATATTTTGTATAAATCAGTGGTAAAAATTCATGTCACATTAATTTATAAAGCTTATTGTTCATTTTTTATACCTAAAAATGCTGCAGAGCACTCAGAATGGGAACTTTCAGTTTCTAAATGAGCTCTAATTTTGGATGCTCATTTAGACCACTGGAGTCAGATAGGACCTCAGTTCAGCAACCTTGGTACTTGAGTTTTGACTAAGAAAGAATTTAGAGCCAAGACTTCAAACATAAGCAAAAGTTTTTATGGCAAGTCACAGAGGTGGAAGAAGTGAGTCGTTGAAGGAATAGGCTCAGGAAACAGGTCACTGAGGGAAAAGGAGGACTCTTGGAGCTGAGGAAAAAGAGGCAAGGAAATTGTGCCTAGTGGAAAGGCTGACGTGATCCATACAGAGAGCTGTACTGAGTCCTCCATCTGGAGGCTCAGGGAGGGGGAAGATTCTAATAGAATATTCATCAGCTTTCCAGGTGTGTCTTTTCAGGGTCATAGACTCTACTGATTGGTCAGCACCAGGGCAAGGGGTCATCATTAGCCAATGCAGCTGGTCCTGATGTCAGCCATGTGTCACTTGTCTGGTTTTCCTGCTTTCTGGGCCTGAAGCTAAAACACAGCTAAGCCTAGATGTTTTATCCCTAGTTTGACCAAACCTCTGTCTCTGAGGTCATAGACCCGAGGCTTTGTTCCTCAGATTATTTGATGCAGGTCAGAACCTTGTTGTCTTGGGGGCTTAATGCTTAAGTGAGTAATCATGCAAGGGCTTATATGGGAGTCATATAAGGCTATTCTCCTGCCCCCTGTTCATCCCCCTACTAAAAGGGTCTAAACTGCACAGCTACTGATATTGTAGGGGAGGAAAGGTTACCCTGGGGGTGAGGTCCTTGTTTTTCCAGTTCTGCACATTGCTAGGTCCCCGAGGCTTTCAGCTCTGCTGACCTCTGTACCTGGCCCATGGTCCTTGCTCTACTCATGTTGTCTGATTGCCTACCACATAAGTACTAACGTGTTCAATAATTAAATGTTGATAGTTCAGGTTGTAGTTTATATTAACCATTCTTTAGCTGCAAAATACCCTTTAAAACCTTTGCATCTTAACATTATGTTTTCTTAGTCGCAGAGCGAAAAGGTCAGGTTACACTGGCCTACATCCATGCCATCTGGAGATGCCTTTTCTTCTGTGGGGACTCACAGATTTGTCCAAAAGGTAAGCCTAATGTCAGAGTTTACTGGAATTACATGTTGAATTGTTCTTCACTGTTGATGGAACTATCTTGTATAAGTTTTCACCCTTTTCTTGAATTTCATTAATGAGATTTTTTTTTATATCATGTGTTCTTCCATATACATCTACAAAACAGATTTCTAAATCTTCTTATGAACATAATGTTCTTTCTCTTATATAAGGGGAAAAGGGGGCTGGTGGTGGTCGATAGGGAATGACTAGTATAAAATGGTTAACCAGAAGCATAGCCAGTTATATTGAATTTTTTTCTTTGGGGTTAAGTGGTATTTTATTATTCCTGAAAGCACTGAACTCTTTTTAGGAAGATTTTGGAGCATAACATAACAGGTGCATGGAGTCAGCACTTGCTGCTGAGCTTGTTCCATATAGTGCCTTGTTCTCCCCTTCTTTATCTTGTGTTCGGAAGGTGGTACTGAATGCTCTGTTGTGCCTTTGTTCTGATTACTTGGTTTTTTCTTTGTCTGTCTCTGGTAGCCCTATAGTCGCTCTTCCTCCATGTCTTCCATTGATCTAGTCAGTGCCTCTGACGATGTTCACAGACTCAGCTCCCAGGTACTGTATGAATGCGTAGAGTGGACTTGAGTCCTTCTGTACTATATTGCAGCCTGCTCTCCCAGCTCCGAGAAACCTTTTGGCTAGGCCACTTGTTTTCATTTTGAATTTTAAATTGACAATAAGCATTAAAAAGGCCTTCCTTGTCTACTAAACAGTTTTTCTATCAGGTTTGCATGTCTTTGTATCCTTACTGTGAATAGCTTGAAATTTTGCCATGTAGGAGGCACTCCTAAAAGATTTCAAATTGAATTGAATTAATTAAAGATACCTGGTTTTAAATGTCATGTAATACCTGATTTCTTCAGACAGGATTCAGCAACTTTGACAGACATGGTTTACAGGATATGTTGCAGTATAAAAGCAGGATTCAACAGTCTCACATCTAATCTAATTTAAAATGTTATATTCAACAGAGAAATAACTGTTTAAACAATATTCGTATTGTCACCATTATAATACTAATCATTATTGAACAGGTTGTACTTAGCGCATTACTGTTGGATGTTATAAATTAATATTCCTGTTCATATGCTAAATTTATGGAAGTTGGTTTTAATTGGTTGGTTGGTATTATCAGTAAGGATTTAAGACAGGAAGCTGGATGACTGCAGTCTCTGCCTTCATAACAAAATCATTGGAACAATATATTTCAGCATCATTAGTCTTCCCATCTCTGCGATTCAACTTTGTATTTTTATGGTGATTGCATTTTACTGGATTCCATCATGTTATTTTAAGAAGCTAAATTCCCACAGTGACCAAGTTTAAGTTCTAGTTAGCTGTGGAGTGTTGGACAGCTCTTCTCACTCTTCTGTGCTTCACTTCCGTGGTCTAGCGAGGGCTCAGGTCTGCTGAGGGCATGACATGTAGTAAGTATGCAGCAAGTCAATTTTTAATAACCTCATAATAACACAGTTTCTTTGAGCTGATCAAAGTTATCTACATTTTTTCTTTATCAGAGTATTCCAGTAAAAGTTTTTAAAAGTCATAATTTAAAACATTTCTATTAGTTTCCACATATGAATAAAATTTATATTAGTTTTTAATTATGCAGTGAAGAAAATAAATCTAAGAATCAGATTGTGTTTTTCTGACTTTTGCAGCTTTTTTCTCTTTTTGAGAAAGAAATGTCTTAATTTATCAGAAATCACACATAGTCAAACTTATTCCCATATTTCTTACCTTTTGCTCATCCATTTATTTATGCATGCCTTTTAAAGAATGGTTCATACTTGCAATAAGTCACTGACAAAACTAGAAAATCCTGGGAGACTCTGGTTTATTTTGCTAAGTTCCACCTTCCATTAAAATAGTAAAATAACAGACTGACTAAAACTCATCAGTACTGATCACCATTTTTCCTTAAAAATATAAGAATATACAGGCTATAAATGAAAGAAAGGTAATAAGAGCAAGAAGAGAATATAAGCCACTGATAAGTACCTAAGAATTAGGGCTTCAAAATCCAGACTAGGAGCCTGGCTATAGAGAGCTATAGAACAGCTGAAAGCCTTCAAGGACATATGACTATATCACTGAGAAGTAGGTGCCCGGATTTTTACAAGACTTCTGCCAAATTGTAGCTTACTCCATCTAACTTTCTTGTGTAACTCTTTCTGGTAGTTTTTTCTAATATGTGATGCTTGTGATTGATCTGATTCTGTTTTAGCTTTTGATTATTGTACTACGTTATATGCCAAAAGAGGCAAAAATGAAAGCAAATAATATTGAGGTCTTCAGGTATTTATTCTTGCTAAAGGATTTGGTGTCATTAGCGGACTTGAGCTCTGGCATTTTAACTGTTGGTTAAATTGGGCTTTGGCATCTGTGCACAAGTCTTGGCTCATGGCTGCTTTGTTCTTGTTGAAATTATGTTCATAATCCTGATTGGATAGGATAATTAAACATAGAATTACAAGATACCTCGAAAATAACTTCAAATAAAATAAGTGATTCAACTAGGAAATTAATAGCAAATCGTGAATCTGTCTGCTAGACAGAAATTGGGAATGAAGTAGCTCTAAATCAGTGTGTGTAGAAAGTAGAAAGGACTTGGATTTATAAATGGATCTTTTGGTCACATTTATTTGTATAACACAGTTCCCATCTAAAGATGTCACCTCAAAAATCAAAGAAGAAAAAAGCCATCTGTTGAAAAAATAAAATCAAAGGATATGTGTTGCAGCTGCAGGTTGATCTGTGGTGAGCATCACTGCAAAGGCAATTCTGAGTAAAGCTCTTCTACTTTATATCCTTAGAACACATCATTGTTGTGTTAATTATTTACTTTACCCCTCCCTTTTTTATTGTACAATAATACATGCTAATTATAGCAGAACAAGAAAGTAAAAGTAAAATACTACATCACTATTGATACCTATTCTCATGCATATGAAAAATCAGGCACATATTGATAAATATACACACCTTAATTGGCTTTTTCTATCATAGTAGTTAATTCTATGTATGCTTTTTTGTAGCCAACTGTTTTTAAATGTATAGTTAGGCCCATCTTCCCATTAGTAAGTAAAGATCTTACCTATTTATGGATATGCATACTGGGTTTACCTTCTCACCCAATATTGAACATGTAGTTTATTTTCAGTTTGTTTCTATTATAAATAGTGCTACATGGGCATCCTTGTATATACAACATATTTGTATAAATTTACTCAATTACTTCCTTATACTGTATTTCTAGAAGTAGAATTGTTGGGACAAAGGCCATGCACATGTATGAGTTTTTACATTCGAATACCAAACTGTCCATTAAAAAAATTGAATGAGCAGTATTCCCAGGTCAGTTTTCACTATATTGACACGGAATATTATAATTTAGTTAATTTTTGTCATTCTGATATACTAAACGTGGGT
>VMDR010028516.1:0-13115 GCA_007922815.1 Macrotus californicus
AGCTGTTAATCAGTGATGTGCAAGTAATTTCTTAGCCTTCAAAGCGACTTGGCCAATATAAAAGCAATCCTAAATTTCATCAGAAATTAAAGTACACCTAAGTAAGAGAAGGATTATATTTTGTAAAATTTATAAAAATGATAGAAATTCAAGTTTCCTATTTTAGCATTTTAAAAGATAGCTCTCGATTATAAGGACTATTTCAAATGTATTTTTTTACAATTTTTAAATTTTAAATATTTTAGGCTAGAAATTAGGTAAAAGAACAACACAATAAACCACCTCATTCCTTTCACCTAGATTCAACAACTCTTAATATTTTGCCATATTTATTTTATCTCTGTATATACAGATATGTAAAATTTTTATGTATGGATTTTCACGACATTTTTTAACCCACAGTACATTTTCCACAAAACAGTGATTTCCTCTTTTCTTCTATGCTAAGTATCTAACCATTCAACAAATGCTTGTGGACATCTGTTAAGTTCCATGTGCTGCCACAAACAAGATCTTTCCCTGTACTAAAGGGCTTATGACCTACTTGGTGGAAAAAAAAAACACTTAAACAAGTGAGATAAATTTTAACATGTTAGTAGGTGCTCTGATAGATTTACATTGAGAACATCTGAAACGTAAGGGTGTGAGTAAGGGGTCAATTTAACCCCAACCTGGGGAAAATAGGGGGAAGATAACATCCTGGAAGAGACATAGAGAAACCCAGTGGAATATCAGACGATTGGTTTTGCATATTCATCCTGGCAAAGCTCATTTTCTAATTAAGCAAGTGAGACCCATATGGTTTTGTCATTCCCTGTGTTATCTTCCCTGCTTCTGCTGTCCCTTTCCCTTCCCAGCTGAACATACTGATGTTCCTTAAGTGTAGCTCTCGTTACCTCTCTATTTCCTGAGTCTTGGTAACTCTAGTCAAGACAACTTTCTTCATACCTAGCTTTTGTTTCAAATAAAGAATATGCCCAGTGCTCACTGAGTGCCCAGCATATTTGGATGTGATTGCTTAGTCATGTATTGAGAAGTGGTGTGGTTATGGACTAGAAAAATTATTCTCCTGTATATGTTCAGCATTAAGACAGAGTACCCATCCGCTATTACCTGCTCAGCCCACATCACCAACATCCCCACCAGGATGTGGGCCTGTACTGTGAGCTCTGGCAAGCAGCAGAGACTCCAGCCAGCATCTAGCTCCTCAAGCAGGCTCATCACCAGGCCAGAACTTGGCCCAGGAGCCATTGCAGTGAGGACTGCTGCTGACTGACCACGAGGATGGCACTGGGAGGCTCTGCAATGCCTCCAGCATGGTGCTGCGCTGCTGTACAAGCTGCCAGCAGGCTGACATCATAGCCCAGGATATCAAAGAAGACTGTCTGCCTTTATGCAAGGTGGGTTGCTTCGACCTCCACAGAGAATGTCCCCGCCGTGGTGTGCAGAAGGTGGTTCTCTGCAAGTCCACAGTGCAGTTGGTTGGTGGTGGCTGGCACTGCAGAAGAGGTGCTAGGGCCAGAGCTGAGTGATACACCTTGCAGCAGCCATCAGCATGGACACCTTCCAGGACCGCAAGGGCAACATCTGCAAGGGCCCTGAGCCGCTAAGTCTTTACACAAGGCCTGGTTCAGTGCCTAATACCAACGGCCATCACTGCCAGTACACTCCACGCTGAGCAGAGTCTCATGGCCTTTGGCACCAGTCATGACTTTGTCCCCTTTGACTACCAGCTCAAGAGCCCGGTGCTGACCACCTGGCTACAGAGGGGCTGCTCTCCTAGATAAAGGCACTCAGGAAGTCTCTGCACCAGTCTTTCTCACACATCTGCAAAAGCCAAGTCTTGGGCAAGAAGTGGGTTGCTAATGCCAACAGCAAGTTGCAGGAGACCAACACGCAGCTGATAGAGCAGGCTGCCTCCAGGGCATAGGGATAATGCTGGTGCAGCGTGACATCAACTCCACTTGGCAACAACTCCCTCTCAGATGTCATGCGCTACCTCTACTTCACTGACATGTTCCTTCTAGAAATCCACCATGGTCCTACCATGTGGTACCAACTTAGGCTCCATTGTTCATCTATGTTCAGCAGGTGAGAGAGGCAAGAAGTGGCCAGAGTGGTCAGAGGACTAGGCAATGCTTGGCAAGCAGGGGCAGCTGACATAACATGTGCCTGTCTGGTGGTGCCCTCATAGAATTGCAGGAGCTCAACCACCTGCTGTTGAGCCCTATGAGGTCTTGCGGGACCTGGGGTAAGTACCTGACAAGCTGGGCAGCCACATGGAGCTCACTGCATCTTAGTAGTAGTTCCGGGTTCACATTGCCCAATGTGAGTGACAAGACCAAGTTCAAGCTGACAGCCCATGAGAGCTGTTCTGTGCATAAGGGGGCACTGGCCACATGTGCCAGCATGTCCTATGAGAACTATTCAGAGACCTGTCTGTCCTGCCTCACCAACCTGGGCAAAGTCTATGTCTTCTTGGTGCCTGGCCTTTGACCCTAGGTATATTACTTCTGTACCCAGAAGGAAGACATCAGCAGCATTGCCAAGGCCAGAGTCTTTACTTAACTTTACTTAATTTCCCCATCAGAGTTTGAACACTTCTCTATTCACAGGCCCAGTGATGCCTGCCATACCAGCTGCAGGCTCCCAGAGTCGCCCAAGTTGAGCCAGGCTTAATGAGACTCCAGGCTTCGTCCTGGCCCCACGGTGTGATGATGAAAGCCCTAATCCTGTCTACAGTGAGGAAGCTGACACCCAGAGTCACCCAAGGCCATGCTGGACACAACAGGGGACATCATGGTGGAGGACATGAAGGATTTCCTAGGCTCTTCAGAAGAATCTGAGGAACCTGGTAGAAAACTATACTCAAGCCTATGCCATCTTGATCAGATGAGGAAGGCCAGAACTATCAGACCACCACTTGCCCTGCTCAGAAGTGGAATTCAGAACCCCTGGCTCCTATCTGGCCCTTCACATAGACCCACACCTGCTAACCTGTGGGCCTGTGAGGACTACACCGAGACCTGCCAACTGGCCTAAGGATGTGGGCCCCAGACAGCCCAGATGTTGTGGGCTAGTTTCACATTGGCTCCTCCTACAGGGAATTGGCTACCCTGGAGGCCAGGTGTCATAGGGAGAAGCTAGCTGGGGCCTGAGATCTAGTTTTCTAACAAGCACCCAGGCAATGCCTGTGCTGCTGGTCTAGCGACCACTGTTTAAGTAACAAGATTCTAGATCATACACTGCACTGAACACAGCTGCTGTTCCTTGAGCTGTCACAACACCAGCCAGACCAGGGCCTAGCTACTGAGCTCACAATGCCTGTATTACCCCAAGTTGCAAATGCATCTTCCTCCTTCACAGTTGACTTAGTCTAGTGGTTCTGAAGATGTGGACCAGCAACATTAGTACCACCTGAAAGTGAGTGAGAAACTCAAACACCTGGACCTCATGCCAGTCCTAATGAATCAGAAACTCTGAAGGTGGGATCCAGCAACCTATTTTAATATCTAGGTAATAGCCATGCATGCTTGAATCTGAACACCACTGACCCAGTCTGTATGCGAGGGGAATTTTCCTTTCTTCTCTTTTATGTTCCTGACCAACTACTCTAAATCTATGATTCTATATGATTGCACTTTGGAATCACTTAAATAACTTTTATAATATGCCTAAGCCCCTCCCCTGAATCTCTATGAGAAGGATCCAGTTAAAAATATTTTCATAAAGCTCCCCAGGTGGTTCTAATACGTAATTGAAGCTGAGAATCATTGTGTTTAAATAACCTCCAAGTGGTCTCTTATGTGGAACCTTTTCTTTCGGCCAATCTCAGTTTCTGAAATTTAACTACCCACGAATAAATTTCCCTGGCTGCCTTCTGAATTCCCTTCCACTGTGCTTCTCAGGGAATATAGAGGAGCATGACTCAGGAGCACTCAGAATCTCTGTTGCCTGACTTGTTTAACCCCAGATTGGTTTATCATGATATGTTGCATGCAAACCTCTTTAGATGCATGCAAACCTCTTGGCTGACTTCCTGAAGGCTATGTTAGATTTCCCCTCATATCCTCTGTGAAGGCTTTTCTGCTCTCTTTTAATGCTTACTTCTTCCCAGGGCCCCCTGAGCTGTCACCTGCTATCAACCTCCATCTGCCGTGACACTGCATGGCTTCATATCCCTTACTTACGCAAATGTTCTTCTTGCCCTTGAACATCATAAAGCATTTAGGTGAAGGCAGATGTCTCTCCTAGACCTAGTCTTACACTATGACTAGAACACAATGGGTACTTAGAAAAAGGTTGCAGATTAGAGAATACGTTTTCTAGTGCTGTCTACACAATCTTCATGAAATTGCTAGCCTTCAGGCTCTGTGCCTTGATTTCCTCATTGCTTTTCTTGAGCTGTTTTTAACCCATATGCTTCCCCTGGCTCCATTCTCTTCTTCCCAAATCCTGTCTCTTTTTCCGAGTGTTCCTGGCAGCCTCAAAACACCTGTAATGTATTTTGTCCCATGGTTGAGTTAGAATAAGTACCCACGTGGAGAGACCAGTTCTGCAGGTACATTCAGCCGTTACACACCTTCTTAAAGCATTTGATATGTGTACATACTGTTTTCAAGTAATAGGCATTTGTTTAAGTCTTTAATTCTAGGTTTTCAAAAAAAATCATAGAATTATTATCATAAAATTATTTCATTTTCTTTCTCTTTTCCCAAAAGAGCCAACTGTATGTTTTTCAGCTACTCTAACCTATGCTCATCAATAAGACTACCAGATCTGGGAGTTTAGGATCATGTTTGTGCTTGTTTATCATAGAAATTCTGTTTAATCTGATTCCAAGATTTTTGTAAATGTATGCATACTCATGTAATTTATCATCTACTTTTCAAAATATTGCTTTTTACAGGTATGCCACCGGTCTGAATAAGGGTTGTCTTTCTAGTCTCAGGGGTCCAGCTAGAATTAGCTCTTTTTTTCCCTAAGTTGGTCTTCACACAGACTAGTAACAAACGGGGGGAAAAGGCAAGTCTTGCAGTCACCTCCTAGCCAGGCTCCCCAGTGGTGCCTGCAGGTTCCCAGTGAAAGGGGCTCTACCTTGAACAGCCAGAGGAGACATCGGGGGCCTCAACAAGTTCATAGGTGGCAGTGCAAGACTCTCTGAAGCAGCTAGGTACGGTTCTAATCCACAATGAGGGAACCAGGCTTTCAGGAACTGAGCTGCCCAGGCATAAAAAAAAATCCAAATAAGAAGCCAAGAGTGACTCCCATTCTTTCATTTTAAGTGCGGCATTGTACGAACTGAAAGTGCTCTGCTAAATCAGGTCACATCAACCAGCTTTGTAGTTAAGACCTGTAGGCTTTACTTATTTTAAGGGGAAAGTCTGGTGTCCGAAGAAAGTCTCATTACAGACTCGTATTTGCTTAGAGCTGGGAGGAGGACCAGAGGCAAAGCTGTCTGGGAGATCTTTTACCAAACTGAGTATCTGCCCATCTTTCATAAGGATGAGCGTGGTGACTGCATAATTCATATAAGCTCTCATAGAAAAGTAAACACGAAATGATTAAACAGAAAGCCTTTAATGTGGCAGCATGGGAGGTGGCGTGGCGGGGAGAAAAGGAATTAATGGGTAATAGATTCTTAGAAACAGGGGAGAGTATTATACGTTATTTTTTAACTGATTTATTTGCCTCATCTAAAAACTTCTCGCTCCACAGCAACACAAAGTAGTTTGAAGCAGGTGTTATGCGCGGAATGTTCACATGGTAGCAGTTGTAGCATAGCTGACAAGTTGTAAGAGAGCAAGTTGAAAATGAAGAAGTGCCACAATAAAAATTATAGTTGAGTAACCTGTAACCCTTAGAGACTGAACTTGGAGGAACAGCAGACAGAAACCTTGAGAACCTACTACTATGGGTATTTAAACAGAAACTCTGATGTGGTAGGAGGAGGGAGTGAAGGTGGGGGTCTTAATATTTTTTGAGACTAGGAGGGACCAGGCACTATGCTAAATGGTGGGGATGCATAATCTCATTTAACCATGAAAACAACATTTTATGTAAACTCTCTAATATCCTCATGCAGAATACACAGGGTTAACAAAAATAAGAACTGTAAGCAAATTGAAGCAAAATATGCATGTCCCATTACCCAAAGATAAATTACACGGAGATTGGAGAAAACGTTAATACCTGCGGAATCTCTTGCTTAAAGCCTCCTTGTCTATAAATTATAAAATTATACTTGCTTGCTTTTTAATGTTTCAATTAAGGAATTAAGTTAAAAGGAAAAATAAATCCCTGCCCTGTGGTTTTCTGCACCAGGAAAACAAGTTGTGTTTGGATGCCAGCTCTGATCCTGCCTCAAGTGACATACAAGTTATGGTTAGGTGTCACCAAGGGTCCACAGTCCAGGCTTCATTCTCAGTAAGTCTCTACCTTGTAAGTCCAGGACCTCACTGTGGAGCTTGACTATGGGCTGTGGCCAAGCACCTAGGCGGCCACCCTCACCAGCCCTCTCAGGGGTCTTTTCCAGCCCCAGACAAAAAGCATCACACCTTCGGCAGAGGACTGAAGGCAGAGTGAGCAATACCGTACTTAATAGTGACCCTGAAAGAAACACCCAAGACCCTTTGGCTGTTGTCTGTCTCATCATCTTCTGTAACTTCCATTGCATCATAATTGTTTTAAGTTAAGCAAGACCCAGCACATGGAGAGGATGCAACTCGTATTTTGCTCTTGTCCTAAAACATACCCCTTTGAGGAAGGTACTAAATGGCGTCCTTATTTGCACATGTAAGGAAACATAAATTAGGAACTGGTCTATTACTACAGGGAAGAAGTAGCAGAATCAGAAGCTGAACCCAGGCGGTTCATTCCCATGTATATGCTCTTTACGTTTCCCCACCACCCTGTTACAGGACAGTACCAGTCGGCTGTGGACGAATGTTGATTAGGCAAACTGTCTTCTGTCGTGAGTACAGAAACATACCAGAGGCCAATGGAAAAATCAGAAAGATGGGAAAGGACTTTAATTCCTAGCATTAGCAAAATGGGAAGGGACTGTTTATTACTAACAGAACCAGGCTGGACAGATAGAAAATGTGTAGTTCATTCCCACCTAAAATTCCAATCATGCCCAAAGAATCTTTTTACTATTAAGAATGAATTAAGATCTCTGCCTGCACCATGTAGATCTAAGTGATGTTTTCCTTCAAGATCTTAGTGCATATCCTGAAAATACTAGTAAGCAACACTTAAGAAACGGGGCTGGAGCACCGCATAATAAACCCCTTGGGATTCGTGCTGCTGACAGCCCGATCTCCCTTCCCCTGACACCCAGTGGTAACACCGACAGAGGAAAGGGCCCAAGGAGAAGTCTTACCAAACAGCTCTTCTTTTTTGAATTTCATTTTCATGGAGACCTGTGGTTGATACAGGATGCTGGGCCTACTTTCCATAGACGAGTGCTAGTGTTTTCTCATTCTCATTATATGGAAAAGGTGAAGAAAGGAATAGAAAATAAGCACAAAAACAATTAGAAAAAACACAGTGTAAATTTTAAAAGCTGGATGGAATTTTGCTGAACATCCTGCCTTTTAAAAACTCATTAGCTTAGCTCCAAAATTAAGAAAGCATGTTTCATTTTCTGAAATAAACACAATTATTTTTATAACTACAAAACATTTTTAAAGTCATTTCAAAGGCTTGACAAGTTTAACCAAACTTCCTAAAAACCATTCTGTCACCCAAGGGCAGTGCAACAGAACAGAAGAACAAGATGTGCATAAAATGTTTCATTAAATAAATGCAATTTGCAAGGCCCTTTACCCACCACCTCACAGCACCAGGCACACCCTGCAAACAAGGCAGACAATAAATAGGAACAACATGGTGAGGCTTTGCTCATGCAGCACATCTGTTCACTTAGTTGGATCGTGTTTTATATTTGGGCATAACAAGTTTGGATTGTCTTTATGTACAGCGACAGCAGTGTAATGAATGTTGTTTGAATTCGGAATTGTATAAATACTGAGACATGTTGATTTGAGAAGAGAAAACAAGGCATGCGAAAATTGGCAAAATACCCATTTTAAGAATTATAGATACTCTTCTTTTAAAAAAATAGACAAGAAACTTAACCAGCAGACCACCCATGAAGTACCATTAAGATCTAAACAACACGAAAAAAGGACAGTGTTCTCTAACCAGTACAATTTTTAAAAGCATTAACTTTAAAAATCCTTTGGTTTAATCCAATGACCTTAAAATCTTTTCTAAAATTACAGACTCCTTTTGTATATTCAACAGACATCTCCTCACATATATGAAATGAATTGGGATAGTTTTAAAAGGGCAATATTATAATAGTCGTTGCTAGTATATATAAGACACCTTCTATGAACCAAACACAAGTGGCATATATGCACTTTATGTAATCCCATAAAATAAACCCTACAAACTAAATATTAAATAAAACATGTCCTCACTTATCAGATAAAGAAACTGAGGTGAAAGGATTAAACAAATGAAATCAAGTCCCATAGCAAGGTTACTGGCAAAGACTGGATTCATATTTCAATATTTTATCCACCTTGAATTTGAATCCAATCTTTGCTAGTAGCCTTGCTATGTGACTTTATTTCACTTACTTAGTCTCTTCACCTCAGTTTCTTTATCTGATAAATGAGGACATGTTTTATTTAATATTTATTTTGTAGGGTTTATTTTATGCGATTACATAAAGTGCATATATGTCATGACACCATAAAATTCCTAGAGGAAAACATAGGCAGAAAGATCTCAGACATTGCACGCAGCAATATCTTCACTGATATGTCCCCTAAAGCAAGGGACATAAAGGAAAGAATAAACAAATGGCATTACATCAAATTAAAAAGCTTCTGCATGGCTAAAGAAAACAGCATTAAAATGAAAAGAGAACCAACTATATGGGAAAACATATTTGCCAATGATACCTCAGACAAGTGTTTGATCTCCAAAATATATAAAGAACTTATACGACTCCACTGCAGGAAGACAAACAACCCAATTAAAAAAATGGGCAAAAGACTTGAACTGACACTTCTCCAAGGAGAACGTACAGAGAGACCAGAGGCATATGAAAAGATGCTCAGCATCACTAGCCATCAGAGAGATGCAAATTAAAACCACAATGAGATACCACTTCACACCAGTCAGAATGGCTATCATTAACAAAGCAACAAACAAGTGTTGGAGAGGATGTGGAGAAAAGGGAACCCTAGTGCACTGTTGGTGGGATTGCAGACTGGTGCAGCCACTATGGAAAACAGTATAGAATTTCCTCAGAAAACTAAAAATGGAACTGCCTTTTGACCCAGCAATTCCACTGCTGGGATTATATCCTAAGAGCCCTGAAACACCAATCCAAAAGAACCTATGCACCCCAATGTTCATAGCAGCACAATTTACAATAGCCAAGTGCTGGAAGCAACCTAAGTGCCCACCAGTCAATGAGTGGATCAAAAAACTGTGGTACATTTACACAATGGAATTCTACGCAGCAGAGAGAAAGAAGGAAATCCTACTCTTTGCAACAGCATGGATGGAACTGGAGAGCATTATGCTAAGTGAAATAAGCCAGGTGGTGAGAGAGAAATACCACATGATCTCACCTTTAACTGGAACCTAATCAACAAAAGAAAAAAGTAAGCAAAATATAACCAGAGACATTGAAATTAAGAACAATCTGACAGTAACCAGAGGGGAGGTGGGAGGGCATAATGGAGGGAAGGGTTTTCAGGAACAACTATAAAGGACACATGGACCAAACCAAGGGAGGGGGGGTGGAAGCAAGGGAGGGAGGTGGGTTTGGCTGGAGTGGAGGGGGGAGTGAGGAGGTAAATGCAGACAACTGTAATTGAACAACAATGAAATAATTTTAAAAAAACAAAAACAAAGATTGGATTCAAACTCAGGCCCATCTGTTTCTAAGACAACTGGCCTTGTCACCACAATGCCCTGACCTTCCATAACTCCTTTTTCCTGAAGTGGAGTCAAATTCATTATTAACAATTTAATAAAAAGAACACATAACCCAAAATAAGGTCCCAATTCCTAGAAGAAATTTCATTGCCATAACCTTCCAATAAAACAAGTAAACAATTAAACTGGACAAATGTGCACTTAATTCAAAAGACACAAAAAAAAGAAAACATCCAGCAATAATTCAAAATAAATTTGTCTCGAGCAAGGAAGAAATAATGAATACCATAATTCAAAGGTTTTCTCTCTATGGAGATAATTATCGGCAGAAGTAGTAAGTTTACCTGGCTCCAAAGAGAGTCTAATTAAATATGGGGAAATGCCCTTCACCACTGTATTTCTCTGATGACCCCAGCTACCAATAATAATTCTCTTTCTGCTTTCCTCCTGCACTTAATATTTTAATGACTCGTTGACCACTTTACTTTATGTTGTTCATTTCCTGTTATAGGTACAGGTCTAGCTCCTCACAGAAGGCAAGTATATCTTGCACTTCTTTGTATATCCTCTAATGCCTTGCACATAGTAAGTACTCAACTAGTCATTGGCTTCATTCAGGGCACGACTTCTGACACTAAAATTATCTAGACTCACCAAAGTCGACTACAGGGTGAGATAATTATTCTAGTTACCCGGGCAGTCTTTAAGACTTTTTGCCATATAACTTGTATTTTCAGCAAAAAGTGTCCCATACTGTTAGGTAGATATCATCCACTTGCTCTTTTCTAGGTAAATCACTAATTGAGAGCAACATGTGCAGGTGAAGCTTGAGTTGATAAGAATTGTGCTTTTCAAAAGTTGTATTTCAGCTTAATTTCTGCCATTCCAGAATGCACCAAGGAACCTCTAAGGAGTACAACAGACGACATGATTCACTGCAAAACAGAAAAGGTCATGGCTGGACTGGTGGAAAGAGGGGAGTGGGCCAGAGCTTGAAAAACATTGTCATAAAGAATAAATGCAGGGAGAGTAGACCCTTAAACCCCACAAATCAGAGTCACTAGAAAAGTAAAGACAGAACAAAAAAGAGGAAGGAAGAGGCAAAGTGAATCAAGGCTTGAAGATCTGTAAGTGAGAGTTAAGATTTAAGATGTTTATTGAGTGACTGAAGGAAGGAATGCTCAGTATCAGAGTCCCTGCACTTCACTGCACTTGAGAGAGCAGAAGCATAACGATAGGACAATAAAATGGGACTGAAGGGCAGGGTAAAGAGGCACTTAAAGGATACAATTAAGCTGAAACAATCAAGAGTTCTTTGGGAGATCTACAGGAAAACTGAACATGTTGTATTGCCTTTGAAAACTCCCAAGAAGTTTTGGCCAATGATGGCTACCAAGCAATATATTAAAGAGTGATGGTCACATTGTGCCTCTCAGAATCATCCAGGTGGCTGAATGAAAAGGGGGTGCACCACTTAGTAAACTATTTCACCAGCTGTCTGTATGTGTGAATTTTGAAGCTGCCAAACTGCACATGAATGGTGCATTGGCCTCCACAGTCACACAAGCGCAGTGAGCCACTGTCAAGAGCAGATGTGCTGCGTTCGCACAGGATCCACAGTGGCTAGAGGGCAGCTCACTTCCTCAGAGGACGCGGGGTGCAACAGCTGCTGGTGACAGCCATAGAATTGGATAGGTTCTGCCCTGTAGTTTTTAAATGCTGCCTGCTTTTAAGAAACAGAGCTCCAAATAATGCAGGAGCTAACAAGTTTGCAAAGGAAGTGCTCTTGCAGTATGAAAACAAGAGCAGCTGGATATCCAACTGTGTAAAGAAATGCAAAGAGCTCTTCTTTTCTCTCAAATTGATATTACTTACCCAGGTTTTATAGAGTTGAAAGCATATGTGTAAGTATAACTACTCAACAACTCAGACCAATTTCCACATCACAACCATATAAACAGTATATTCAATTCCACCTAGACAGTGATTATGTGACTCTTGTGCCTAGATATTTCTCATGAGTATTATTATAAACAATGGTTTTGGTGGTAACTCTTTAAAATTAATTTGTAAAATGAAATGATTCATACATATAAACATATACAACACTATACATAAAACATATGAAACAAATGTCAAGTACTCGTCACCAAGGTTAAGAAAACATCACCAGCACAATTCAGGTGCCCCTCTGTATCCCTGCACATCTGTAACCCCCAGAAGCGCCTACACAATTGGAGGAGCCCGGGCCAAATGAAAATGCAAGGTCCCTTGTTCAAAATCATCAAGAACTTCGAGATGATGACAGCAGAGCATTAAACCAAGTGTAGGGTATTTCTAAACACGGGGTCCTGTGCGACTGCACAAATCCTGTGTGCATGAAACTGGCCCAAGGAGGTGCCTCTATCACAATCCAAACAGAGCGAAATTGCTGTACTGGACTTTCTAGATATGACTTCCATAGTTTCAGTAGGCTGAATTATATATGTATTACGTATACTCTGTATGTCGGATGCTTGGAATTTGTAAACATGTTATATATCAAACATATTTTTGTTAGTCATTCATGTTGATCTGTGTGATTGTCATGTATTTATTTTCATTGTTTGCACTGTACCAATTAATTGATATGTCACGATGTATTTAACATTTTCCTATTAAAGAACACGTGATTCTGGTTGTATTCAGTTTTCTTGTTTGCTTGTCTCTATAAGAAGCAAAACTTCCTGGAACATCTTGCACATCTTCCAGCACATGTTTGGGGAAGTTCCATGTGTTTTAGGTTTGTCTCTTGAAAACAGAATAGAACTGCATCTTATTTTTATCTCATCCAACAATCTGTTTTGTTGCTGATGAAATTTGTCCATTTATATTTACTGTATCGTGTATTTTGATTCATTTCTATTATGTTATTCTGTGCTTTCTAGTTGTCCCATTTTGTCTATGCTTCTTTTTTCCATATCTTACCTTGGTTTTTATTTTAATTTTTCTCTACTGTTTTAACTGAATTACTTTATATTTGCTCTTGGAATTTTGGTATATCAAAGTCACAGGTTATTACCTTAACTCTCCAACCAAAAAGTGTTGAAAACACAGAATCCGTTAACTCTTATCACCCTCCTGCAAACATAAGCCATTGTCCTTCAGCA
>VMDR010028517.1:0-13133 GCA_007922815.1 Macrotus californicus
ATATTTAAAAAAAAATATAAAGATTTGTGCAGTGTGTGGAGAAGGTGCTGTGACTGCTTAAAAATGTCCAAAGTGGTTTGCGAAGTTCCAGCTGGAGATTTCTCACTGGACAGTGCTTCACTGTTGGATAGAGAAGCTGAAGTTGATAGTGATCAAATTGAGTCATTAACTGAGAACAATCAATATTATACCACATGGAAGACAGCTGACATACTCAAAATATCAAAATCAATAAAGTTATTGGTGAAATGAAAAAATGTGTCTTTTATTTTCGGACAAAACTAAACAGACTTTTTTGCCAACCTGACATTATGTATTATATATCAATATCTACATATACATATATCTCCTCAGTGTTTCTTTTTGTTTTGGTTTTGTTAACTGCATGAAAAGGAGTTAGATGAACATGCAAATTAGTTTTTTAATGATGCTGAACCACAGAGAAAAGTATTTACCAAAGAGTTCTCTTTCCTTTTCCATTTCAATTCCAAGGAAAGGCTTTTGTGCTCTCTGCTTGGCTGCTACGTATCCTTCTTACCCCTGACCTCTCCCCTTTCTTGAGGCTCCCATTGCTAATCCAGCATGAAGATAAAACCCTGATGAATTGGTGTGTCCAATCAGTTTTCGTCACACTGTATAAACCTGGTTATCATTTATTAATCAATTCATCACTCCAATCAAAGGTGCTGATGTTGCCATTCTTGCTACCACTCCTGGTGAACCAGCAAGGTCCTGGCCAGGGTGCCTGGGGACCTCGGAAGATTTATTAATGAAGGTCTTTATCCAGAAAGTCAGTGGATTAATGATGTGCCAGGAAACATCAGATAGCAACAGCTGTTGTATATCCTCCCCTCCTCTTAACAAAATGCCTTGTTTTACATTTTTATTGCCATTGACTGGATTGGGAATTGTTCTTTGAGTATAAGATGCTCTGCATGCCATTTCATGGTAACTATGAGGAAAAGTATTTAGTTTAAAAATACATGAATGAATAAATCAATAAATATATACCATACATAAAAGAAGTTAACTTGCAACCTTCCTTGATTTAATGATATTTATGAACTGCATCTAAGATTTTATTCCTATTGATGGACAAGACACTCATGTATTTTGGTGTGGGTTTTTGTTTGTTTTGTTTTGTTTTTTGCATTATTCAAGGAGTATTTGGGTTTTAAATGTACAGTTACAATGCTAAAAAGTGAGAAGTGAGGAAAGGGCCCACAGTGAACAGAAATAGCAGCACATTTATTTCTGGGCTTTCAGGTGGTCAGAGGAAAGTGCGACATTCCGACCTGGGTGTGCAAATCAATATCTATTGCATTCCACTCAGAATGCTGGCATCTCTACTATAAGACTGGGGTGAACGAGTGAGATGCCAATGGCTGCTCCACAGGCTTTGGGTGGTATTGTGACAGCTGTTTGATGGGGCACCTAGTGCCAGGGCAGGGACACCTTGGGAGCAATGAGGCACTAATAACAGGGCTTTACTATACATGTTTTGGGTCGACTAATAAAATACAATTTTATGTCATCCAATCATTATTTCTGGGGATGACAGAATAATGTCAGTCTTGGGAAAACACGTTACTAGAAACCACTGCTGGCTTTGTGTGCAGGGACCAGTGATTGAATACAGGTAATTATAATTTACAGGTAACTAGATAAGTGTCAGTAATGATATTCACTCGGGACATGGATTGCTAAAGGTTGGGGGCCTCTGCCAGGAGAAGGAACTGCCAAGCTGCTTGTCTGGTTTTATTAAAAAGTAGTTGTCAAACCCTGAGGGACATCTTACCTTCCTTTTGTCAAAACAAGGCTGGATTCTTTCATGATCGATGCACTACTTGTGTCTCCCGAGCTGGCTGTTGTTTAATTATGTATTATTTAAATATTATCTTGACAACATAAATAATATTCAGGCAAGTTGGTTTGGGGTATGCTAATGTCTGGAAAGGTGATATTGATCACTGCTTCCTGGACATGACTGAGTCTACGTGGTCCAGAGCTGGGGAACACAGAACCCGTTTTATTACTTGATGCATTCCAGAACTCCAGAAGAGGGATTGGCTTCCTTCCCCTGCTTTCTTTTCAGACTCCAGCCTCTCTCTCTCCAGTGTGTCCTCATTGTAAAACATATTTAAATATGTTTATTGAAGAAACTTGGAAAATATAGGAAGTCACATGAAATTAAAATCACCTATAACATACTATCCAAATGCCTGTACTTATACCATAACATTCATTGATTCATCAAGTATTTACTAAGTCTTCCAGATGCTGGGAACACATTGGCGGCCAAAACAGGCAACGATCCCCATGCTTTTAGAAATTCCATTTTGGTGGGTTGAGTCAATGTACAAAGAACTAAGTAAACATTGTGGTTGTTGGATAGTCTCCATTTTCCACACTGCTCTGTTGGAGAGTGAACTTTAAGGACCATATCAGTCAACCCCTTTGTCTTCTGACTCTGGTTGGCTTCAGAAAGTGGGAAGCAAGAAAGGCCAGCATATTTATTCCTGCTGGGCCATGGGTTTGTAGTGACTCTGTTCCTTCACATAGGCTGTGGCTCCTGTCCCAGCAGCCTCCTCTGCAGTCACTACCACTTTCCAGGTTCTGATGATCACTCTCTCCCCTTGTCCTTCATTCTCAGGGATGGCATTGGCTTCTCCTGGTGTTCCTCCTCCTCCGACTCGGAAGACGAAGGATATTTTCTTGGGTGGCCGATTGTTGCTCATCCCGGGATGCTTTGCAGTGTCTTGCTGACTTTCCTTAATTCTGCTTACACCCTTGTAAATAGTCCCTGCATTGAATTCTGTTTAATTAATAGACTCTGAGGCCCATCTGTTTCTTTTCAGGACCTTGACAGATAGACTTAGTATGCTACAGAGTTATAAATGCTAAGGAGGAACAATAAACAGGGTATGTGGATGGAAGCATTTGAGAAGAGCTTGGGGTTTTAGATACAGTGTACAGGGAAGGCTTTGACAAGAAAGTGAGTTTTGAGTGAAATCTGGAGGATGAGAGTGAGTACATTCTATATACAGAGAGAGGGGGGAGAGAAAGAGAGAAGACGGGAGAGAGAGAACATTCTAGGCATATGCACATTAATATATTGCAAGAATAGAATTGTCTTGTTGCACGTTGTGTCTGTGACTTAACTCTGCAGGAGCAGTTCCTGGTGCCTTGAAATATGCTTTTATTTTTCGATTGTAATGACTGTACGGAAATTTGTTTTAAGGTTATAGCATACTTTACTTAATTGATCTGCTGCTTTTAGACAATTAGGTTGATTTTACAACTCCATTCTTATACATGAACCCTGTTGACAGCCCTTACTTTCTGAAAGTATTTGAACTGATTTCCAGGGCCTGTTGGGTCATCTTTCAGGAATCTCTGTTTTTGCTGTTTTATAAAATGGCAGAATGGCTTCAGTGCTGAAAGTTGTTAGTGTCAGTCTCTGGGATGGATTCATCATTGGTGTGCGAGAGAGCAATTTTGCACATGTGTGTGGGATGTCTAATTACCATATTGAACAACAAGAAACAACATCTCCAACAAGGGCCAGATAACACAGGAGTGATAGTTCTTTTTCCCCTAAACGGGAAGCTCGTGTGGTAAAGAGGAAGTACAGGGTTGGTAAATGCAGTCCTCGTAAACCTGAAGGGTCTTTCCTCACCCACAAGGTCCCTCTTCCTCACGCTGATCAAAGAATGAAGAAGCCCCTAGAAGTGGTAGACAAATTATATGGTTGGCTTCTCTCTTAGGATAAGTTCAAGGTACGTAAAGATGGTGTCAGCGCACGTGTATGCTCATTTGATTGAATTTGAAGACAGAAGGGTTTCGCTACCAGCCAAGTTTGGAGTCTTCAGTGAAAGATGGGAATGGTGCTTTGTCTCGCTTCCTCATGCTAGCCTTGGCTTCTAGCCTTCTGTTTCCAGTTAGTTTCCAGGGACATAGGTCATCCTCGGAATGAGGTTCTCAGAGAAGCATAGCTTTGTCAAGACCCTGAATCTCCTGCCTCTGATTTTGTTCTTGGACAGATTTTACTGTGCACTGATCTATTGCTGAAAAATAAGAAATTAAAAAACATTCACATAGATCTCTTCTCTCTCTTTCCTTCTTTCTTCTCAGCCATGATTCCCCTCCTTAGTGAGATTATGCAGAGAGACACCTCAAAAGTTGTTTAGAAGTCAACCCAAAGTGAAGGGACAAACTCTGGCACTTCCTCTGGCTTTTAAGTGTTCTGTTTTCTCTGGTCTTTTTTCATATTTCAATCCTATGTTCTGAGATTCCAAATGCCACCATAAATACCAGTATAACTCATTAAGTTTCTCAGACATTGCACAAAGTGAATCAACAATGACGGCCCTGAACTATGCAGACCAGAGGAACCTTCATTGTGAAGTGGTTCGGATCAGAGGTTTCCCCCCCTGAGGATATTTCTCTCTTTTTTCCAATTTTGGAATGGATTCTCATGACAGCGCTTGGGTATGGAACACGGGAAGAGTTCATGTAATTGAAGAAATCCCATATTCTCCCCCTAAGTGTTATTTTTGCAAATTTTGTTATTACGTGTTCATGAATAAAGAAAGTGGGGCTCAGAGAAACCCAAAATTACACAGCTCTTAAGTGCTAGACCTACAGAGCATTCGCCACGGCAACCGGAAGTGTAGGTGTTCCATGTTCCATTGTGATGACTCCAGAAAAAAATTGGAGAATTGAACCCTTTCTGAAAGTTGCATAGGTGATCCAATAGGCATGTGTTAGGGCTACCCTATCAACACAGAAAACATTGCAGAAAATTTTTAATTCAATATGTCTAGGTCTGACTTTCATATACCAGAAGACAAAAAATATAGTCTTTCTGAATATAAAGTTTACTGACTCTAGTCATAGCAGTGGATGCTCTATGCTTTTGTCTTATTTTAGAGCAGCTCTGTAGAGACTAAAATAACAGATACATCCTGTCATTACACCAAATTATTGAGATCCTTTTAGTTCCCTGAATATTCTAATTCTTTCTTTGCTGCTGGACCTTTTCCCATGCTCTCTGGAATGACGAGCTGCTTTTTGGATGATTCCTTATGTCCCCTGTTGCTCTTTCATGACACCCCCCCATATTTATGCTCCCACATTTTGCTTGATTAGTTCCTACTTATTTTTTAATTCTCGATTCAGGTCACCACATTTAAGTGGAGCAGATGTTTCTCCTCAGTTTCCACCACAAAGTTGACCCATGGTCACCTTTATCACTTAGTGATGTAATTGTCTATTTAGTTCTCTGTATTTTCCTGTAAGAGGGGATTATATGAAGGTAGGAGTATTGTATGCCATGTATAGGGCTGTATCTGTAGCATCTAACATGGGGTTGGTGCACAGCAGAGGCTCAATAGATCTGTTTAGAATGAATAGATGAATGAAACCATGAATGAGTGAACAGACTAAACAGATTAATTCTTTCAGCAGTTAAAGAGTTCATGTTGAACCCTTTGCATATAGAACCATGAAGTTCAGGTCACTCAAGTGCTTAAAATATTTGACTGATACAGTGGTAGAGTCATAATTCAAAAGCTTCAGATCCTTTTTCATGTTACCCACAGCCATACTTTGGCTCTGATTTTAGAGTGCCCGCCATGCTTCCTCCTTGAGATAACTGCACAACATACCACCACACAGAATGGAATGGACCCCCACTCACAATTTGGTTAATGGGTAAAGACTGATGACACCCCACCACACACCCAAGAAAGATAGTATGAAAATCTTTCTTAGGCAAATAATAAATTTTTCTGAGGACACCAAGGTGGTCCCCAAGAATGTTTACAATGGCTTGATTTTTTTTTTTTTTTTTTGGTATTTAGAGGGTGGGGCTGGAGTGAGGGCTTCTGTTCATGGCTGAAGTAGGTGACCCAGTTGGAGAAGCCCACATGGTAAAAAAAACAAAACAAAACTGTCGGCAGCCTTTAGGAACTCCAAGTGGCCTCCACAACCTGATGGTGGCCTCCATTCCACAGCACTGCCAACAAGAAACCAGGTCCTGGATTCTCTGGCCGCAAGTGAGTTCTGCCAACATCCCGTATGAGTGTGGCGACAGATTCTTCCTCATTTAAGCCTTCAGATGAGAACACAGCCAAAACAATGCCTTGATTAGAGTCTTGGGACATTGAGCAGTGGACTCAGCTAAGCCATCCCCAGACTCATGACCTACAAAAGCTGTGAGATAATAAATGCATGTGTTGTTCTAAGCTGCTACATTTGTGGTAATTTGTTATGCAGCAATAGAAAATTAAAATACATTCCAACCAAATAATCTGTCACACCAATTGGTCCAGAATTGCCTTTTCAGCAGATGTCATGCCACCATCATGAATCTCTGCCACTGATTTATCTTCCAGAATTACCCAGGTATTTGATTGTTGTGGTAGTTTGGTACCTCACGTGAATTTCTAGGCTTCTCCAAGTCTTCAGGGCTGACCCAGGCTTATACAACAAGGTCACTGACACCTTCATAATGTCTCATAATTATTAGGAGCTTCTCATGGCCAATGCTTCCCAGAATATCTTTCATCAATTATCCCACTATATTCTCACAATAAAACTGTGAGATGCTTAACATCATTCTCCCCATTGCACAGATGAGGAAATGGAGAGTCATAGACTTTGAGGAACTTGAAAGAAATAACCTAGCTACTCAACTTCAGACTTGAAATTGAAGACTGGGTCTGCGCTGAGTACATACATTATTTCTTTTCTATGAGAAGGTTTAGGCAACTGGTATCCCCTGGTGACATTACAACTTTAAAATGTACCTTTTAAAATATTTTTCCCCAGAACCACTTTTATTTATAATACATCTAGGCTTCCAACATTCAGACAAATCCACTGCCATGATTAAAGTCCCCAAATCAGGAGCACAGCCTCTCATTTCCTTAAACCAAGGTCAGAGTTGTTTTCTCGTGCTGCCCTAGGACTTCCCAGTTGTGGCTCTGGAAAAATCTGCATGTGTCCACTTACTTTTTGCCCAGTGACCTGTTCTCGTGACTTTAGGATATAACATGTTCTGCTTAAAGAAAAATGTGAAGCAGAAGCAAGCAGGAAAAAATGTTTTAGCAAGAATTATTCAAGGAGACCAGCTGGAACCAGAAAATTTGGGGGCAGATTCATTTTTTTCAAGCAATGTCTAATGCTAATTTACACCTGGGCTGGATGTTTATCTGTTAAGTAGCATTAGTGCAGGGAGATAATCTAGATCTCCTCTTGAGCCCCTAGGAAGTAATGCATCTCTTTGTTTACTCGTTGTAGAATTAATTCAGGCCTTAACTGTATTAGGTAAGGGGTGGAGAATTGAAAAAAGGAAAAGGGCACAGTAATTCTGGGAACATGCATTTACTACTGTGATAAAAAAGCCGTCTCTCCCAGTCTGCACTGCTGTTGTTTCAGAGTCTCTCCCTCTCCGATAAATCACAAAGGCTGGGATCCGGTCCCTTGCCTGAGAGCAGTGCCTGGGATGACATGGATGCTACAGGCTGCCTAATAAAGTTTTCTGCTCGGCTTCCACTTTTTGACCATCATCTGCAATGTGTATTGCCCTGTGAAGGGCTATCCTTTTACTGGCCTTGGCCTGACTTCTACCTTAGACTCAAATAGGACATATGGGTTTTTTCCCAGTATTCCTGGAATTAAGGGGTGTGAAAGAATGATGTCATTGCCATCCTAATAAAAGGTGATATTATAAAAATAATAATGTTACTATTATCAACTTCCCTTCTGCCTCCCATCCCGTCCTGTTACTCTGCCCTCAGGGTGCTCCAGGTGCTTGTCTCGCAGGTATAAAAAAACTGTATGGTCCTAGATGTTGCATCCCATCCTCTCTCCACACCCACAACTGTTATGCAATGACTGAGCGGGGCAGGAGTAGGACAACTCTCTCTCTTTTTGCAAAGGAGAGTAGAGAACATGGCAAACTTTGAGATTTGAATTGTACTCTAGTCTTCTTCTGCAGGATTAGGCTGAAATTGTGACTTGTCCTGAAAGTGCACCTTTGCTTGGCTCCTTTTCCTTCCCTGCCCTGCCTCTCCGGCTTCCTCCTGATTTTCTCTTGGGAGCATACACCTTCGTTTTATGGCCTGCTTCTTAAGGCTGCCACCTACGACAATCACAGGTTTTACACTGAGCATTTACTGTTGCCCAGTCACATTAAATTATTTGATTCTCATGAAAACCCTTTGCAGTAAATCTTTATTCCTGGACCACAGAACAACTTATTAGCCAATTTTCCCAAATAGCTAATAAGTGTTGCAGCTCAGATTTGAACACAGATTCATGCAACTCTCAGACCTGTTCTCTGAATGTGCAGCATATGCCTCTCCACCGAAAATATCTGTTATTAAGGGTCAATAGTTTTATCATAAAATAGTAGCCAAGGAACCAATTCACCTGTCAGAGCCTCTGGATTCCTATGACCCTTTTACTTGGTATGTATATTTAGGAAAGTAGCTTCTTTCTTCTGAACATTAGTTTCTTCCTTTATAAAAACAGAGAATCTAATATTGGCTTTCCTATTCTCACTTTTTAAAAAAATTACACAGAATTATATTGATAACGGTGTAAATTGCTTTGGAATTTTAAAGTATTAGAGGAAAGGATGTAGTCTTTGGACCTGGATTTGATGCTGGATTTAGTAACTAACTAGGAGCATGGTCTTGGGTAAAACAGTTACCTCTGGGAGCAATGTCTGCTTCTGTGAAGTGAGGGTAATTATGCTTGCTTCACGAGGGTGCTAGGATAAGATAGGGTAGGTGCTCTGTGCTTTCTACTGTGAAAGTCTGGTGCAGGGTGGTTCTTTGATGGTGTCCACTGTCCTTTTATGTCTATTCTTCATGTAAAAATATTCTTCAAATTCTACACAACTGAAGATCTGCAGAATTTTCTGTAAGAAGCCAGACAATAAACACTTACGGCTTTGCAGGCCACATACTCAGTTCTGCGATTGTGTGCAAGCCGCTGTCGACAACATGTAAATGAATGGATGTACCCATGTTGTGATATGACTTGATTTTCAAAAACAGACGGTAGGATGGATTTGGTCCCTAGAACTGTGTCAAACTCTGCCCTGCAGTGATTGTGAAGGATAACCAGGATATGCATTGAGCTTTTCCTGCCTTCAGAGCCTATATATTTTGCACTAGTCTCTACTCTCTTCCTAACAGATTTTGAGATTAGAAAGGAACCCAACTATACCCTGCTAGAGAGTGGCTTTACGTTTCCAAGCTGAAAGAAGAGTCTATGGCTTATTAACTTGTACAACAGCTTACCCGGGGGCATATCCTTGAATTAGGGGCTTTTGTGTCCAGGAAGAAAAGAAAGTGTTGTGTCTCTCAGGCAGGCCTTGCATGATTGAGCCTATTGAATGAGCACATGCATGACACCAACAGGCCAGATGCACTCTGAGTGGTCCTTGACCTCTCTAGTCTGGGCCACAAACCATATCAATGCTTTGGATTTACTCTCAGGGTCCCAGAAGGTCTTCTCTCTAAATCACTCTACGTTTACCTCCAAGCAGGCAGGAAGCCTGGCTCTATCCAAATGGGAAGAAAGGACCTAACGCAGGACTCACAGCAAGTAAAGAAGAATGTAGATGTGGTTGATGCCAGTTAGTAAAGCCACACTCCACTGGCCTTGAAAAATAGCCCAATTACCTTCCATTTCAGCATGCAGAAAAATGATGCAGCAATGTGACTTCATACTGTAGACCATACACCCATCAACATTCGCTCTGTAATTAGATGGGGCTCTAAATTGGTCTCATCTGAAGGAAAGGAATGGTCGGTCCTATCTGTCACCTAGGGGAGACATGAAGCAGTGACAGAATAAGACCATTCCCTGCTGTCTCAGCCATCAGAGAAGAGAATGGTTGGATTTCTAGTTGAGGGAATGTGCTAGCTGTGAGAGCACCTGAAATAAAGTATAACGTAGTGACAGAAGAACCCAGCCATCGATAGTTCATGGAAATGATTTTGGCAGCTAAAAAGGGTAAGAGACAAGGTTCTGGAATTGTAAATCTGGACACCTGGCTTCATGAAGGACCTTGGGCAAATGTGCAGGACAGGAGAGTCCTGGACCCAGAGTCAGGTGACTTGGTTGACAGCTCTAGTTCTCACACTTATCAGCTGGGCAGTCCTGGCCAGATCACTTCATGTGGCAGAGAAGCCTCTATTTTTATGTAAAGCCATTCTCGGTTCTTCCTAAGCACACCATTAGGCTATACCGGGCTCCTTGCAGTTGGTTTGGTCATGTGGCTGAGTTCTGGTTAATGGGATGTGGGTGGGAGGAATAAAGGCCACTTCCAGGCATGAATTACCAAAAGAAAAACAACCCAAAACCCTCCCCTCATTCCCTCTCCCTTTCCGTATTCATAGGGCATGTATGTGGGATTCTGCCAGGGACCTGAAAGCCCTTAGGGCTGATAGAGAAGCTGGGTTTCCCGAGTATAGCAAAGCTCCTTTCTACTTCTCTACATGCCCCCACCACCCTCAGCTTGCCAAATGGACTTTATATACATGTTTTAAACAGTTGGGACTCTGGGATTTATGTTACATAGTGTTAACATCTTAATAAGAACAGCAATGATAATACCTTTACGTCAAGGTAGGCATTGGGCCCCCATGAACTCTCTCTCTCATGATCTCCAAATAGTAACATCACAAGTTCTCCTAACGTTCTTACTTCAGAGTTGCAGCTGAGACATACGATGTGAGACACCTTGTCTAATCTCACCCAGTGACTGTGGTGGAACTGGGATTTGCTAGAAACCCCAGTCTCCTCTGCATAGTAAAGGTGGTCTTCCCATCCACCCAAAGTGCTGTCACATGTGTCTCATGAGTTTGGATATAGAAAGGCACCTGGAGGCCTAAAAGCATCACATAAAGGCTATTATTTCTGATAGCATTATTATCGATCTTTTTGAGCCTCAATTTCTACAGCTATAACACTTTTTCCAGTTAATCACTATTTTTAACACAGTAACATGAAACATTTATATGTTCCATGGAGGCAGGTGATGACAATCTAACAGTCTTTCTGTGTGAGCAGTATTTAGTGCCAATACATGGAAGAGAGAGCAAGGAGCATGAGAGGTGAGTGTAAGCAGAAAGATGGAGCAAAAAAGAAGGCATTTAAGAAGTTTTCTCTTGCTGTCTTCTCCTCTCCACTTTCCCGCTAAATGTTTCCTCTGGTCTGTTGTTAAGCACGTAAGCACTAATTGCTGGGTGGCATCCTCAGCGACTCCATCAGTTCTGCAGTGGCTGATATAACACCCAGGGTAGGCCAGGGCTCAGGACCTGGGGGAAACCAGCCTTTATGGTTTTTTTCTTTGGAGAAAAGATAGAAAAGTGTTATAGCACATGCTAATTAATGCTCCTATGCAATTCTGATGTAATTCTCAGTGTAGGCCAGATCTGAAGACATAAAGAAATGGGGAAAAAATCTGGTTTTATGACTTTTCCTTTGAAAAAAAGAAAACCTAAGTTACTATACCATATACCAAGAAGTTGAATACACACTTAGAAGGGAAACATTTATGACAGATTTTTGAACTACATTTTAGCATGTCCACCATCTAAGTTTTAACAGAAACATCACAAGCTATAGGGTTCTGATCTCTTTCCGACTTCATAAATGTTTTGTGTACCTCAAAGAGGGACATCCCACGCAGTGTGATATTGGAATCACGGAACATCTTAAACACACGTGATGGGGATCTGCTTGGCAATACAAACGATCTAGAAACTTGGAGACTATGTTCTGCATGACTGTAGTGTCTTGGAACTGAAGGGTGCCACACACCTAGACAGGCCCCACACTTTCCACTTGGCCATAGTCACTACCGCTCTCTGTCACTTCTCAGCATGGCGGTGTCAGTTCCCATGTTACCCCTTCCATCCTGGCCATTTTCCTCCTTTCCACTTATATTCTGCTCCCTGGAGTGAATCTGCTGCCTCTGCTTTAGAGTGTAGCTTTTCTTGGAAAACAGTATTGAGCACTATGAATAAAATTGGCCCCTTCTCCTTCCTGTTGTTCTGAAGCACAGAGAAAGAATGTGCCACTCACTCTGCCATTAAGTTAAGCTTTTCAATGTCTGTTCAGGTACTTTTTGTTAAGCATAAAAATCTTCCCTTACCATTCCTTCTCTATCTGAATATCCTCTATTTATCATTCAAACTCATTTGTAGTGTCACCTCCTCCTGGAAGTCTTCCATAATCTCAACCACCTCAACAGACTGGGTTGGTTTTTCTTCATCTGTTTCCCTATAGCATCATCTGCTCATTTCTGTCACAGAAGTTGTCATTGCGATTGTTGATTGACTTGTTTACCTATTCTTTTAAAACATAAACTTGGAAGAATCATCACCCTCCTGGATATGCCATACTCTATCCAGTTGCCATGCCTTTGCATATGCTGTTTCCTCTTTCTACAATGTCATTACCTATCTTCAGCACTCTTCTTGGCACAAGTAAATACTATGGATCTTTTAGGGCTTCTCAAGCATTGCTTGGCTTCCCTACCTTACACTCCCATAGTGTAGTTTCAGACATAGTACCTATCACAGTATATACTCTGCCTCTCACACCAGAATGCCAGAAGATTCTTGAAGTAAAGAGAAAGTCTTTATTCTTAATAACTTTAGCATTAAGCAGTATGCCTGGGGCATAATAGAATGCCACACATATGTGTGTGTGTGTGTGTGTGCATGTACACACACATACATATATAAACACACGGAAGTGAGAAAAGAAAGGAAGGAAGGAAGGAAGGAAGGAAGGAAGGAAGGAAGGAAGGAAGGAATTTCTTTGTGACATAGTAGACTTACCTAAGTTTCTGGTGTTTTCCTCTACTTTCTTCTCTTCTGCTCTAAATCCAGTTGGGCTGCTGCTCATTGCTCATTGAATAGCACCGATATTACTTGGCCTGCTTTTCTTCCTCAATTGTCTAGTAGTTTGTGAAACTATTATGTAGTATTTTATTTGGTCAACTTCTCAATGGATTTTCCTATTGTATGAGTCTCCTCTCCTAAGTCTTGCCTTTGGAAAGGTCCTAGGTAAATGTCTATAGTTCTGTGATTATATATATA
>VMDR010028518.1:0-13114 GCA_007922815.1 Macrotus californicus
AGCCCCCATTTTCCTATCACAGCAGAGAAGATATATGCATGTGGCCACTTAAATTAAAGAAAGAAATGCAGCAAGGGAAATCCCAGGCTGCAAAAATATACATAAGTATTTACCTTTTCCAGAACTAAATGTTTCTTGCATAAAAATATTAAATAGCCAAGCCCTACAGAGCTAGGGCCAGGGCTACTTAACATATAACTATTCTGTATTTTAAAAATATATAGAGCAGAAAGTCTTTTGGGTAATATTTATACACTTTCACACAATATTTCTTCCTCCTTAAGTGAATCATCAAGCATTATGTAGAACCAAAAAAGTCTACTTTCTTACATTATCTATTAATTTAATCTCATAAATCTCTAGTAAATATTTCAGGTAACTATATTTCAATATGAGAATTCACCTCTAAAGGAAGTCTTTATAGAAGGCTTAATTTCCACAGCCATATATTACCAAAATTCTGACTTATACAATAAATGTGAAGGGGACAGACATTTGCTCTGTAAGACAAAGCAATAGTATTTTTACCCCCTACCAATAAAAAGGTGGAATCTTGAATCTGGGGAAAAAAACAAAAAACAAAAACAAAACTAGGGCTTTAAGAGACCATACTACATACATTTTCTGGAGAAGGTGGCATAAAAAAACAAATGAGTGTAGGGTTGGGTAGAACCTAACTGCCTCTTTTGTGCTGACAATTTCTGGATGAGGTGATCCTGTCATGTGCATCAAGCCTGCTGTAGGAAGGCAGTGTTAGAGCACATACACATGAGGTTAACAATGTTTGTATTACTGTTCTGGGATGTAAAAGTAAAAGTGAGACTTCTGATACACATATACATAATTAAGGAAATAATCTGGTGGAATAAGACAAAGCAGATTTCATTGTGTTAAATCTCATGTTAAGTAAGGTTTTGACTAGTCATTTGCAGATCTGATTTCTGGAAACATTTGAGTAAAAATCCAGAATCACTGGGAGATATATCTCAATGGTAACATTAATTTACTTATACTCAGATTACTCTCTAAGCAGTCACAGTCCAATTTTACAACAAGATGTGCAAAGGCAGAGAAGGAAAAGGACAAACATTGCAGATAAGTTCTTGTCCTTTGGTGGTACAAGTTTCCAGAAGTTACTCTTGTCCAAATCCTTCTGTTTCTTCAATTGCAAACAACAGCTTTTCTTTCATAGCTCTTATAGGGTGGCAGGTCCAGGTGGTTAAAACAGGTATGACTTCTGGGTAACCAATTTTCTTTCCCAACTTTTTCAATGCAGAATTTTTGTGGTCCATTGCTCCCCATGAGGTCAGCAAATCCTCCAACTGGCAACCAGCAGGTTCCAGTAACAAACTGTAGAAGTCTCATTCTCTTATCATTATCGATTTCTTTAACAAACTGCCAAAACCACATGATCTCTTTGCTTGTCCTAGTGTAATGACAGTAGCCAGTCATTCAAATCAATCTCTTGCATTCCACATTAAAGTACCTCTAACTCATTTGCACCAAAGTTTTACAAATACAGCTGGGGGAGAATCTTTATGTGCTGTGGCATGGCCAATTGCTGACACCAGAACTGAAAATATTGAACCTTTGCCTTGAAGTCCCATTCATAGGCTACCTGGGGTCCATTGTCTAGGGCAGATTTTCCAGTGTGGGCATCTATATAGGTGGTTGTTCTACTGGGGTCCACAAAATATGGAATTCCATCCACTATGAATCTCATTTCCCAGCCTTCAGGTAAGGGCTTTTCATTTAATTGACCCTGATTTCTGGGGTCTTCCCAGTGGGTAATACAGGTGTTGTGGTTGACAAAATACACTCTACCATTGGTGTTCTCTTCTTTTATCCAGGTGGCAGGAGCCCAAGGGGATCAAATTTTTTGTTTTGTGATGTAACAAACAAATCTTGAGTCCCACAAATGAATCTCTAATTAAAGTCCTGTATTCTTTCTTGACACTGACTAAGGTAGAGCCGGCACTGTTCATAGTTCTGGACAGATTCCAATGTTGGCCTCTGCCACATGGTTCTTATGAAATGGTCAACGTAATAAATACGTCCCATGTTGTCAACCTGCATTCCCAGTTAGGAGGTAGAGGTTTTGGTCTATCCCATGTTGTTCTTTTTTCAATATGATCTACATAGTAAACTTGCCCATGCTGGTGCACTGTCTGCTCCCAACCAGGTGGTAGGGGAGCTTGGGGTACAGGATTTAATGGCTTAGGGCCAGCGCCTCCAGATATAGTAAAAGGAATTATTAACCCAGACGTTGCTCCCTCAGATGTATTTGAATTTGTATTTGTTGCAGGCAGAGAGCCTGTACTAGATCCGTCACTTTCAGAAGTGGCAGAAAGTGAATCATTGACAGATGCTGGTCTACATGGACTAGGTGTAGGTGGTCATGAAGATATTGGAGGCCTAGAAGGTTTAGAACCAACTTTTGAGAGTGATAGAAAATTATTCCCATTGACCCTCCTATTTTCACCAGACCCTGCATCCTTAGGTTCATCTGGTCCATTTGTGTTCACTCTTGTTTTATCCTTGGGTCTAGAGCCGTCATCATTCTGTGAAGCACTTTGTGAACGTGTAGTTTCACCATTGGTAACAACTTCAGACTCTAACTGCAGCCCATCAAGACACGCTGACAAGTCTCCTATTGTTCCTGTTGGCTCTCTGTCACCTACAAACTGTAAAATCACAACTACTTCCTCGTTTCATCTTGTTTGACTTTAATATTTCATAGATATCTAATGCAGCAGTTCCCAAGAAAACATCAGATTTCAGTGTCTGGTGACTCCATACAAAAAATGTAATTTACTCACAGGGATGATGGTAATTGTAAGGGGTTGCATCCATTTGGGACTGCTCATATTGTTACATTTTTCTGTCTGCTTTGACTGTCCATCTACTGTGACTTCCACATAAGGACTTGGTCCAAACCAATTCTTTTTATGTTCTTTAAGTTTTGCTGAAATGACAGGGATCTGAAGCTGTGATTTCATGGTCAGACTACCCATTGAACCAAGATGTGATCTACTGTCAGACATACCACCAATAGAATCGCAAACCATTCAAGTCACAAGTCACTGCTTTGGGTTAAGGCGTTGTCTCTAGAAGGCCACCGTTAAATGCATGTTACCAGGACTCGGGGTAGTGGTGACTTTTTAGTGCCTAGACTAAGCCGCTGATTTTACATTTTTATGATGTTACTAATTTGCATTTTATTTTAATTTTAGTTGGTTCTTGTGAAGCTACAAATTGGTACCTTTTTTTCCTATAAAACACTTGTTATTGAAACCATTTGGGGTTCTAATGTAGAAAGCATTTTTGAGTCAGCCCACTTATGTTTATTGAGTGTCTATTGTGTTATATGATTTATCTTGGGTGTTTAGGAATAATATAAAACAAAACAGACAGTTTTTGTGCTTTTAAAACTATTGCTTTTAGTTTTATCTCAATAATTTATGAATATAAAGCAAAAGTTCAACCTTGTTTTAGGCAGGGCCAACACTCAGTCACATGTGTGGACCCTAAGAAAGAAAATATCTACCAAGAAGGACTCCCCATGGCTAAGAGGGCTCAAATTTATTTATTTATGTATTTATGCATTTTTCATTAGAGGAAGAATATTTGTTTTTTTCCACAGAAAGAAAATCTAAGTCCTTAAGAAACATTTACTCTTTAAAATTGTTTTCAATCATTTTTTTTCAATTACAATTGACAGACATTAGTTTCAGGTGTACACCACAGTGATTAGACCTTATATAACTAAGTGATCACCTGATAAATTTTGCACTCATCTGACATCATAATAGTTATTGGAATATTATTGATGATATTCCCTATGCTGTACTTTATATCCTCATGACTATTCTGTAACAACAAATTTGTGCTTCTTAATCCTTTCACCAATTTTACCCATCCCCTAACCTCCTTCCTTTTGGCAACTATCAGAATGTTCTCTGTATCTATGAGCTTGTTCCTGTTCTGCTTGTTTCTTTGTGTTTTTTTTTTTTTTAGATTCAGTTGTTGATACATTTAATGCCATTTAATGTTCAAATTTTTATTTATTTTTCTTCTTTTTCTTAAAGAAGACCCTTCAACATTTCCTAGTATACTGGTTTGGTGGTAATAAAGTCCTTTAGCTTTTTCTTGTTTAGGAACTCTTTATCCATCCTTCAATTCTAAATAATAGCTTTGCTGGGTAGAGTAATCTTGGTTGTAGGTCCTTGCTTCTCATCATTTTAAATATTTCTTGCTAATTCCTTCTGGTCTGCAAAGTTTCTACTGAGAAATTAGCTGACAGTCCTATAGGAGCTCTCTTGTAGATAACTAACTTCTTTTCTCATGCTGCTTTTAAGATTCTTTCTTTGTCTTTAACCTGTTGTATTTTAATTATGATGTGTCTTGGTGTTGGCTTCTTTGGGCTCATTTTTTGGGGGACTCTGTGCTTCCTGAACTTGTGTCTTATTTCCTTCATCAGGTTAGGAAATCTTTACTTCATTATTTTTTCAAATAGGTTTTCAATTTCTTGCTCTCTCATCTCCTGGTATCCCCATGATGCCAATGTGGTGCACTTTAAGTTGTCCCAGGGTGTCCTTACACCATCTTCATTTTTTAAATATATTTTTCCTTTTTGTTCTTCTGATTGGGTGTTTTTTGCTTCCTTATATTCCAAATCTCTAACTTGATTCTCACTTTATCTATTCTATTGTTGATTCCCTGTAAATTATTATTTATTTTAGTGTATCCTTTATTTCTGACTGGTCCTTTTTTATGCTATTGCTGTTCTCACTATGTTCATTGAACATCCTTATAACCAGTGTTTTGAACTCTGCATCTAGTAGATTGCTTGTCTCCATTTTCTATAGTTCTTCTTTTGGAGTTGTCTTCTGTTCTCTCATTTGGGTCACATTTCTTTATCTCATTTTTGCAGCCTCCCTGTGTTTGTGTCTATGTATTAGGTAGAGCTATCATGTCTCCCATGCTTGGTAGAGTGACCTAACATAGTAGGTGTTCTGTAGGGTCCAGTGTCACCTCCTTCCCAATTGCCAAACTGTACATTCCAGGTGTGCCCTGCACCCCACCCCCATGTGGGCTGTGTACATCCTCCTGTTGTAGTTGAGCTTCAACTGCTATTGGCACATCAATAGGAGGGTTTTACCCACTGGCCAATCAGCTGCAAGGACTAGCTGTGACCACTGACCTCTGACCACTGGGGAGGATTAGCTGTGTATGGGCCCACCCCACAATGCAAGACTTAATTCAGCAGGGTTCTGGTGCCCACTGATAGTGCCTGCCTCTTGAGTGTGTTGCTTGAGGAGGTGTTTGGGTGGTGATGCTTTGATGTGATCTGAAGCTGTCCACTGGTTCTGGGGCCTCCTGTTTCTAAACAGGTTCCTCTCATAAAAACTAGACTTTAGGGAAAAGCTTGCATTAAACTCTGCTTGCACTGTTCCTGGCATCTGAACCAGCCCTTATAAAGGAGTTCCTGGAACCCTAATTCCACCAATAGAACTGAGGCTTTCCCTGATTAATCAGAGCTGTGTACCTATATGCCCATCAGCATCTTCACTGACCAATCAAAGCAGGTCTATTCTGATCAATCAAGACATTGCTTTTTGGTCCAATCAAATTGTATTTGCAGCCCTCATTTGCATTAAGAAACTAATTAGAGGCTAAGGGTCAGGACCTCTGACTCAGAGAAGGTAATTTCCTTTTTCACCAAGACTGTTTCCCTGGCTAGAGCTGAAACACAAATGACATTTCATGGGACTAGAGCAGCCTAGATTGACCACCCTAGATTCCTCTCTACTTTCTGGAAACCTTATCTTTCATCCTTCTCCCTAGACCCAGTTTCAAGAATCCAATCACAATTTGTAGTTCCATTTGGAGATTCTTGTTTTTAGTTTAGGGTGCAGATCCAAAGTCATATTAACATTCTTTAACCTTTGATGGAAAGGGAAAGTATGCTCTCAGAGACAGAGGAAAGCTGATTTATATAGACAGAAGTCTCCTACCCTGGTCCCTAATTGATCCATCCTCATGCAAATGAAGACTCCATATCCTTAGTTTGATTGACACAAAAGGAACTGTCCTGATTGGTCAGAATGGAGCCACTCTAATTGGTCAGTGAAGAAACTGATGGGGATATAGCTGCACAACTACAATTGGACAAGGGAAGTCCTATTGGTTGAAATAGGATCCTAGGTTCTCCTTTATAAGGCTGGCTCAGATACAGAAACACAGTGCAGGAAGGCAGTTCTATGCAGAGGTAGATAGTTCAGTATAGGCTTCTCATGCATTTCATGAAAGGCCCCTGTGTAGAAATGGCTGCAAGAATTTGTTTTTTTGTTTTTTTTTAGTTGGATAGTTGATTTTTGTTTTGCTTTATTGTTGTTGCTGCTGTTTTTAAATTTGAGCTTAGTTGGCCACATGAGACCCTTTTTAATAGGTATCTTCTTTCCCAGAGTCTACAATATTCACTTTACAAAAGGTTTCTAGAAGCCAGGAATTGTGCTAGAAGCTGGGAATACACGACGAGTTAATGATTCATTCCCTGTCCCCTTAGAGCTTAGAATCCTGAGTCCTGAGATGGTGTTAAAGCTGGTTAAAATAAAGATAGATAAACAGAGATTCAAACACAGAGTGGTATGCACCTGATAGGAGATACTAAGAATGCTGTGTGAGCATACAGTAGGCTATGTAACTCAGATAGGAAGGATCAGGGAAGACATCCTAAAGAAGTGCTACTTAAGCCTAAGAAGGTAAAAATAAGGCAAGTGAACTTGACAAAACTATGCCAGGCAGAGGAAAAAGCATGCAGAGCAGGGGAAGTAGGAAAAATCAGATAGAGGGAAGCAACATACATGGTACTTCCTAGGAAGTGAAACATTTGATATGGCTGAAAACTAGAGTGCAAAGTGGTTTGAGGTTCATGGATATAGATGAAACTAGAGAAATAGAGGAGGAAAGAAGGGTAGATTAAACTGTACCAAAGCTTGTAAAGGAATCCATAAATATAATAAATCTATTAAAGTGTTTGAGCTGAAATATAACAGGATCATTGTGTTTTAAGTTCACCATGGTTGTTATGTTTAAAAAAGATTGCAGAGAGTTAAAATGGAAGGACAGAAGACCAAATAGGGAGTTGCTGTGGATTTCATTGACATCATTATAGCGTTCTGAGTAGGACCATGAGGATAGAGATAAGTGAGTGGACCCTGGGCAAAATTTGGAGGTGGATTCTATAGTACTTAGAGAAGAACTAGATACAGAATGTGAGAGGAAGTTGCTATACATCCTTTCAAGTATCTGTCTTTGACACTGGAAAGTTAGTGTCTATTAACTGAGTCTCACTAGTAGTGCCACAAAAAACTGAGCACATGAAACTGCAAGGTGGCTTGTTCCTGGACACTACCAGACTGACATCAATTAGTATGTGGGCTGTTTGCTCTGAGTGGGAGTGGCAAGGCTATTATTTGGTCTTAATCTTTCTTGAGACAATATCTAATCATACTTGTTCAGTACAGAAAATGAGCTGTCCCTGCTTCAATTAATTGAAATCCAAAAATGTACCAAATGATTAAATGACATTTTTCACTGAGGAGTTCAAAGAGGAAATCAGCTCCTCATGCTGCTGAATGAAAGTGGATAGTTACAATATTTTTAACACAAGCTTTATTATTACTATTTTTGACATGAAATTTTTTTTTATTGTTGACACAATGACAGATGTTCTGGACCTTATTATTTAAAAAAATTATAAAATTTTTTTATGGAACCACAAAATGTTATCACTAAGAAGCCTTTTAGAGGTCACTGAAAAACAATTTTGTAGATGAAAATTATGGAGGTTAAATTATTGGCTCAAGGTCAATCACCTGGTAGTTATTTTTTTTCTTTCAAAGTTGCACTGATGATGTCTTCAAGTGTTTATTAAACAATGAAAGTGAGCAAATGTCATTACAGGACCCATAAGATAGTTTTATGTTGGTATTGAAATACCTTGCAAATTTTTATGGGAAAATGAAAGGGTTGTTCTGACGAATGATATAAAATACAAAATGGTATAGTTTCTGTTTAGGGTAATCATGCCTGCTTCTAAATTCTTTTGTTATGTGAATTTAAATATATTTTATTGATTATGCTATTACAGTTTTCCCAATTTTTTTCTCCCCTTTTCCCCCCTCTGCCCTGCATCCCTCAACCCTCCAGGATTGCCCCTCCCTTAGTTCATGTCCATGAATTGTACATATAAGTACTTTGACTTCTCTGTTTACTATACCATTCTTAACTTCTCCCTGTCTATTTTATGCCTGCCAATTATGCTTCTTATTCTCTATACCTTTCCCCCCATTCTTCCCTGCTCTCTCCCCTCTAAAAACCCTCCATGTGATCTCCATTTCTCTGGTTCTCTTCCTGTTGTAGTTGTTTGCTTAGTTTTTGTTTTTTAGGTTCAGGTGTTGATAGTTGTGTTTGTTGTCATTTTACCATTTCGAGTTTTTGATCTTCTTAGATAAGTCCTTTTAACATTTCATATAATAATGGCTTGGTAATGAGCTCCTTTAACTTGACCTTTTCTGGGAAGCCCTTTATCTGTCCTATTTTAAATGAAAGCTTTGCTGGATAGAGTAATTGTGGATGTAGTTCCTTGCCTTTCATGACTTCAAATACTTCTTTCCAGCCCTGTCTTGCCTGTAAGTTTTCTTTAGAGAAATCAGCTGATAGTCTTATAGGCACTCCTTTGTAGGTAACTCTCTCCTTTCCTCTTGCTGCTTTTAAGATTCCCTATCTTTAACCTTCGGTAACTTAATGATGATGTGCCTTGGTGTGTTCCTCCTTGGGTCCAATTTCTTTGTGACTCTCTGGGCTTCCTGGACTTCCTGGAAGTCTATTTCCTTCACCAGATTGGTGACATTTTCCTTCATCATTTGTTCAAATAAGTTTTCAACTTCTTGCTCTTGTTCTTCTGGCACCCCTCTGATTCTGATGTTGGAATGTTTCAAGTTGTCCCAGAGTGTCCTAAGCCTCTCCTCATTTTCTTGTATTCTTGTTTCTTCATTCTGTTCTGGTTGGATGTTTATTTCTTCCTTTTGTTCCAAATTGTTGATTTGAGTCCTGGTTTCCTTCCCTTCTCAGTTGGTTCCCTGTGTATTTTGCTTTGTTTCACTTTGGGTATCCTTCATTTGTTCCTTCATTTTGTGACCAAGCTTAATCAGTTCTGTGAGCATCCTGATTACCAATGCTTGAACTCTGCATCAGATAGGTTGGCTATATCCTTGTCACTTAGCTCTTTTTTTTTTTTGAGCTTTGATTTGTTCTTGCATTTGGGCCCTATTTCTTTGTCTCAGTGCACCTATTATAAGTGGGTGGAACCTTAGCTATTGACCAGGAGGAGGCAAACCTCTTTACTTTGTTGTGGCACTGTCTGTGGGGGAGGGCTCAGAGAGAGAACAATGTTGCTTGGTTGCTGCACTCTAGCTCCACTTTCCAAAGAACTGTTGTGTGAGACTGGGAGTTTCTCCAGCCATGGCAACCCTTGCAGTAGTTTATAGTTAGATTTGAGTCTTTAGTTTCCTGTCCAGCCAGGCTGGCATCACCTGTGTGGTCCGCTGCCTTGCCGTGTGTCCTCTAAGCTTGGCTACCGGTCTCCCATCTCTGCCCCTTCTACCGGTTTGGGTGAATGTTTCCTTAACTCCTTGGCTGTCAGATTTTCTGGCACTTCTGATTGTTTATTATTTTTAGATTGATTGTTATCCTTCTTTTGGTTGTGTAAGGAAGTGAAGCATTTCTACCTATGACTCCATCTTGACTGGAAGTCTCTGTTGTGTGATTTATGCACATTTATCCAGAGCATAATCACCTTTATTGATATTGAGAAATATGGTATTTATAGACTCTCAACTTAACCAAGTGCTACATGTTTAGCTCTTTAAAATAATTAACCCTCTTGTATATGAAATTCTTAATTACATTTCAGATTATTAAGTGCCAACTAATATTTTCAAAATTTTAATCACCCAGGTATAACAGATTCATTGGAAATATGGATTAGAAGGGTACAGTAGTGCTATTACAACCAACGAAATATTAAACCACATTTTAGTGTCTTGTAGCAATCGTCTTTTTCTGGTCTCTGTGTCTTGCATTTAAATGTTAGATGCATATTATTTAATCACAAAAACAATTTAGAAAAATGAAGTTACTAAAAACTAGAAAAAAATTTAAAATGTTATTCTGCACACATTGATTAGGTCCTATTCTCACCTAAGGAAAAAAGTCTGTCTGGGGTTACTAAATCAAAGTAAAGCCTCCCTCTTCACTCCCTATCATAGTAAGCAAATATTAAATGAATTTTATATTGCTTTTATTTTTATAACTTCTAATGAGGAGAGATTATATTGCAAACCACCCTGTCTGGTTTCAGAAGCTATAAACCCCCATGGTTAAGGCTGAGTAGAGACCTTGGGTACATAAGCCGCTTAGGAGGCAAAGCTTATCTTCCTGGCAGTGGCACTGCCTTTGCCCCCTTTTACTTCACCCTGCTTGGCCCAGGCAAATGACTGGTTAGTTAATGATGGGTAAGATTCCTCAAGGGAGGGATTACCTAAGACCGGCCTAGTTGCAAAGGGACCCACTGGGAAGGACTTTTGGGGGTCTATAGAAAAAGGGAATGATGGACTCTAGCCCCTCAGTTTTGACATAGCCTGAGTCCCCATCCTGTCTGCGAGAAGTCTCCTAAGCTGCCTCACTTCCCCTGCCTGATTTAAGCCTGAAACAATGCTGGAGGGCAGTGCAGCCCTGGGCAGAAACAGGCGGTTCCCTGGGGCAATCAGGCCTAAGAAAGAATGCATAAAATCCTGTGAAACCTGCTTTGCTAAGAATTTCCTCAATTTCCTGATAAGGATTCAAGCATGAAATGAGTTTGTTTCTCAAAGTTTTATGGCCCTTTAGCTAACTGACCCTGACTCAGAATAAGCCCTAATAGTTTTTTGAATGTTATCTATTGTTTGATCATTATTGCCTGACAATGATGAATGAGGACCTTCCTTGATGTAATGCTCCCAGAAAGCAATAAAAGCTAGTCCAGGCAAGGGTCGGCCGCTCTCTCACTCAGAGAGTGGCTGCGCCATCCCTTTTCTCCACTGGACTTCTGCAGTCTGTGTGAATTTGTTGTCGCATCCACAACGCTGCGGACACCACTGACTGGAGTCTGCATCAAGATTTGTCAGTGTATTTTTCCTGGTGGAATACCGACCAGACCTGCTATTTTCTTGAACAGGCAGAACAAAATTCTGTACAACTTTTTAAATGAAATGAGCAGTTGCTGCTAAGGTTTATTTTGTTACTTAGGAAAGATGCATGGTTGTGCATGTTAGGAATTACTAAAACAGAATCAATTATTTTTTTTCCTTACTGTTTTTCCTCCCCTCAAAAAAGGCACAAATTAAAGGACTTGGGGAAACTAGGGAAGTCAAATTTTTTTTCTTCATGGATATCTTTGAGTTTTAGCAATTTGTAAGCCTATGGTGGGAGGAAAACTATGGTAAAGAAAACAAAGATTCAGGGAAAATGTCAAAATTAAAATGTAACAAACTATTTAATATGGCATTTGTTTGTTTCTTTTTTATGTTGTTCAAGTATAGTTGTCTCCATTTTCCCACCACCTCTTTCCCCTGCCCTACCCACCCCCACCTCCCACCTTCAATCCTTCCCCCCTATGGCTTTGCCCATAGGTCCTTTATACTTGTTCCTGATGACCCCTTCCCTTCTTTCCCCTGTTATCTCCCCCCCCCAACCGCCCCCGCCCCTCTGGTTACTGTCAGTTTGTCCTTTATTTCAATGTCTCTGGTTATGTTTTGCTTGCTTGTTTTTATGATTACATTTTTCTAGAGATGCCCTTTTTAAATACAAAATTAATGCTAGTGGCGGCTCCTGCTGCCCCAAAGATAAAAAATAGTAACACTCAGCATGTCAAGCACTTCACATTCATTATTTTATGTATTCTTCATCTCTCTATGAAGTTGATATGTTTGTTATCTCCATTTAGCAGATAGGGAGATAGAAATTTTTTAAAAGTTAAGTGACTTGCCTATGATCGAATTTTAAGTGACACCGCCTGGTTATCTATTTAGGTCTGCTGAATTCCAGAAATTTAGCCCTTAACTCCTATTGTGACACAACCGAAGAGACTGACATGTGAATCTCTGGGAGAGATGGTTCCTATGAAGAGAATTTTCCCTTCATTATGTTTTGTAGGTTCTGAAGCTATATAACCTTTCCTACAGCTAAGGTTGGAAATGATATTTGATAAGCCCTGCAGAGCTTAGAAAGCTTAAGGGGGCAAAGGTGCATGTGATGTGTAGCAACTGAGATTTCCTGGACATGGTTGGTTCCTTCAGTTAGTATATTTGGTATCACATCAGTTTTTCAAGAAGCTGCCACTTGCACTTTCTATGCTGAGACAAAATATGAACATAGTCCATTTTTTCATATTTCATATCTACTCTTACATTCTTCACTGTTAGTCATACTCCCTAGTTGAGCTTACTGGGTAAAACAGGAATAAACAATACATTGGATGGGTGAAGAGGGGAGGGAAGATGTAGGAGATCACAGGACAAAGGTCTGTGAGTAAAATACCTTGATCATTTACCTGATGTTTTCTCTCTCCAGAAAATTCACTCTTTAAATATGCACAAAGACTTCTGCTTCCAGGAAGATGGAGTAGACAACCTTTTTGCTATTGTCCCATTCAATACAGCTAAAAATTCTGAAACATAAAAATATCCTAAAAGGTGGAAAGAAGGCAGACTGCCTGGGACCTCAGGAACAGAAGAAAGACATGGTGGTAAATTTTCTGGGTTTTCTTTTTGTTTCATAAACTTCCGATTAGGTGTTAGAGAAGCTGGTGACCAAAGTATTTTAATGGCTTCAAACATGGCCATGGGCCACTGGAGACCATGTTGGGGGAGTCTGGACATCCATTCCTACCACAAGGTACTCCACCCTGAGGGTCAATGGAGGGCCACAGAGAGCAGTAATGAAGTATTCCGTGAATTTCTACCTCTATCTGGCAGTGATGAGGCAGTGTCTTTCCTTTCCCTATGAGAGT
>VMDR010028519.1:0-13124 GCA_007922815.1 Macrotus californicus
GACTGACTTTGTTTTTCAAATATATAACCAGTTGTTGCAACACCATTAATTACTACTTTCTTTCCATAATCTGTGATTAGATTACCTGATAAAAAGGCCAACTTTTTTTATCAGCATTATTCTTAGGTGTTTTATGAATGTTGTCCTCCATCTCCCTTGCTGTTTTTGTGAACAAGTTTATTTTCTCATTTTTAAATGCAGACCTTTAAAATTAACATTGTAAAGGATAAATTTAAAACTTTTAAGTTGAACTCTTCATTTAGAAAATAATTTTGTTGCCTTAGCTGGGTGGCTCAGTTGGAGTGTCATCCCATACACCAAAAGGTTGTGAGTTCAATTGCTGGTCAGGGCACATCCCAGAATTGTGGGTTTGATCCCTAATCGGGGCACATATGGGAGGCAACTGATTGATGGTTCTCTCTCTCTCCCCCCCCCTTCCTCTCTTTCTAAAATCGATAAACATATCCTCAGGTGAGGAATAAAAATATTTCTTTTCACTGACCTATATTCTCCACATCAGAAGTGGAAAATACAAAGGAAAACATGATGTGGGGCTGTGGGAAGTAGAGGGAAGCATGGCTCAGTTGACAAGGTGAAGGGAAGGGAAGGGCAGTTCCTTTCCCCGGCTTTAGATGTCTTTGTTAATTTCCTAGGTCCAGACCCCCTATTCAGAGTCGTAGGTTGAACCCGGTAGTCGAGAATTCTCTAGATCATTGTTCTCTCTCCCTCTCTGTTTCTCTCACGCTCTGTTCTTTCCAAGAATTTCCCTAGGCTACTAAATTCATGTCCATAAACTCCATAAATTTCCAAATAGATGGATTCTGTATATGAATAAAATAAAGATATACCAATGTATGTATATTTAGTCTATTAGTTTTTGTTTTCCATGTTATTTTTGTGTTATTTTACCTCTGAGTAGTTTCTCATTTACAAGTGGCTTTGGAATCCTTACTTTGGTCTCCCCTCCCCCCCACTCTCCCTCCCCATGCCCCCCCCCCCCCCCCCCCCCCCCCCCCCCCCCCCCCCCCCGCTCTGGGTGTCCTCCACTTCCTCCCTTGCAAGTCATATTTTTCTCTCTTTAAGCCTAATCAAGGTATGTTTTTATGTGTGCTTGTATATGCACCAATTGTTAGAAATAGATTTAACTCTTTTTAGGGATACCTCAACTATTCAAAATTTGGCATTGTTTTTCCATTGTAATGCTTAATTATGAACATCTGAAGTTGTTTGGCATTCGAGCTGAGGTGACTGACTTTTTAAGTTAACTGTAACTTGGTAGATTCAGCCAACTATCTTTTGCAGAGAAAATCTGATGCATTACTAGATAGGATATCGCAATAGAGAAATTCAATTATGTAAATGTTATAAGAAGACATGGCTTCTTTCTGAATAGTTTTGAGAAAAATGAGATTCTACCTTATCTAATCATTAGGATCTATCAACTGGCCAGTTTTTAGGTAAAACTACTACTTCGTTTGGCAAATTTATCTCCTAGTTTGTTTATATTTGGTTCATAAACACTTTTCCTTCCCTCCGCAAGTTAAAAGGAAAAGTTCAGAGGAATTTTTAGTAATTATTTGGATCAACATATGCAGGTAGTCTGCCATTAACAGCGTTACTATAGCCAGATAAGCATTTGGGAAATCAACCATTGAAGATATTTTTGTCAGCGGGGGAAAAAAAAGAATATCTCTTTCTAAAAACAATACTGCAAATAAAAATGATAATGTTAACTTCAGCACCATTGTGCCAGCTCTGCCAGACTTATGACTCACAAAAAAAAAGAAAAGAAAAAGCAAGCATCTGTGAATTCACTCCTCTGGACTAGTGAATAGGGCATACAACAAATGCAGAGAGTCACATTAAATAATTAAAACAAAAGCTCTTGACCCTAAATGTAGGAATCAGATTATAAATGAATGGTCTGTTGCCTCATAAGAATTACTGCATCTTGTGAGGGAAGTGGTTAGTTCTTCCCTGGAATACTTTTCTCTTCACTGGTTATAACCCCAAATCACTACGAACTTCCAGTACACTTTTATGAAGACTTTTTTACTTCATCCTTTTTAGAAACTAATATGCACTTTTTGATACATTTCCCTCTTCTCTACATTAAAAACAACCTAATTTGTCAGATCAAGTAGGTTTTAAGACTAGGAAAAGGAGTGAATATGCACTAGAGACCAAATTTGCAAACTCACTTAGGATAGCAGCCCAAGCCAGGAGAGGTGATCAGAAAGACTGAGCAGGGAAGGGAAGAAAATTAATCATTTTTGCATGTTTAATAGGAGTCAAGAGATGTTTTAAAATACTTTCTTACTTAATTCATTGATTTATTGAACACTTACCTGACATTTCTCTGTGCTTGGCACTGTTTTAAGTCCTTCACAAGTATTAACTTTCCTAAGTCTTAAAAGTCTTGAATTAACATAATCATCACGTACACAAGATAGACATTGTTACCTTTACTTTCATCAGCCAGACACTGAAACACAGAAAGTTTAAGTAATTTGCTTAAAGTCACACAGCTAGTGAGTGTCTGGGCCCAAATTCAGATCCAGGCACTCTGGCCCTTCTTCACTGTGCTCTGCCAGCACCATTGAAGCATCACATCAACGCTCTAAGGCTAGCATGTATTCTGTCCATTTTAGTGATGTGGATCCCAACTCTGGTTAAATAACTCAGACAGGATCAGCCTTGAAGTAATTTTCTTTCCCCACCAAGTTTTTTCTTCCAATACCACCTATCCTTACTAATAAAAGAGAGGGCCACTTACCCAGTCATCCAAATCTGAAGTCGAGATAATTACATATTTCAAACTTTCCAGCTGAGTAGCTGTGCCCTTCTTTTAATCTCTTCTGCTACTATCTCAGAAAGGATTGTAATCTGAAATGCTTACAGGAAGCAGGTAATAAAGCTTGCAGGTAATAAAATGAGTGAAGGAAGCTGGGCACAAGGGAATAAACAGTTGTTGGACTCCGGCGGGGTGTGGTGTGATGGTCTGTGGAGATCAGGCTCTTCCACAGGATTGTGAGGAAAGCATTCCAAGGACCCGTGCACGGGAGATGGTGGTGTGGCAAGATGGTTTATCAGGTGGAAATGGAAGCTGCCCCTGGGTTTCCAGTGTCCCATCTCTGTCTCTCCTGCCATGGAAAAAGTTCAACTTTGTCTTTAGCAAGGTCAAAACAAAAGCCGAGGTCCATAGCTTGTGCTTCACGTTAAAACTCAGTCCTTTTGGAACCTGAACCACCTCCTGCAGGCCCTAGTAGCTGCTAAACTCACCTGCTTGCGTGAAGAGAGAGCACATAAACATGTGTGGAGAGTGCATTACTGGGTGACATTTGAGGGGGTGGGGAGGAGAAAACTTCTTTGTTCCCCTGGGATCATTAGCTTGGATTTGGGATGGACCAGGTGGTTTTTCAAAAGAACCAATCAACTTCCCAAGCTCTCAAGGATTTTTTTTGTTGGGTCTACTCCTTAGCTAGACTCGGCAGGCCATTATGGTCCAGCACCCCCTGCTCTGTCTCCCGACGATCTGGTACTGGAGGGTGGCAGGGAGGAGTGTTGGTCCCCTCGGCACAGCAATGCTGTGGTCCCCTGGGGTGTGAAGCTGTAGCTTCCTGGTGAGGCAAGCAGGCTCGCGCCCCCCCCCCCGGTTTATTAAGCTCAATGTCTAATTGCCTTTGCTTTCTTTTTTATTAATAACTAGTTACCTACAGTAATAGTATTGCTAGGAGGCCGCTGCTTCTCTCTTCCAGCAGTCTGTTTCCAGGCAGGAATGTGGGCTTATATTTGACAGGTCTGAATATTTAAGAGGAACCTAAAATCTGGATTTTTATGTGCAATCTTCCAATTTTTAAATCACAGTGCAAACCAACATAAATATGGCTGTAGGCCACCAGTTTATAACCTCTGATTATTTATTTTTGAGTCTCGCTAACCTCATTTATATTCCTCTGATCCAATCTACTCCCAGCCTGTTTACCACCCATCCCATACTAGCATAATCTGCCCAAAGTGGTATTCTGATAGGATTTTAAGGGGGTTATGAGGAGTAAATTCATGAACACATGCAACATTCTTAGAAGACATTTTGGTACTTAAGTAAGCGCTCAGTAAATGTTCTTTATTGGCAGTTAGTTCTTCACTTAATGAAAAGCCTCACTGACTCCCACTTACCACTCAGGATAATTTTTTAACATGGCAGAAAAAAAAAAGGTACTTTATCATAGAAAGTTATTTTATTCCTATTTGTCATTCCACCTTCATATTCTGCTGTTCCACTAAATGTGCTCAAGCCATTCTCCCCACCCGTGTCTGCGTCATTCTCTTACACCCCTTCCTCCTTCGCCCTGCGCACCTGACTGGTGAACTCTCATCGCCCCTACTCACCTCAAGACTCAGTTCAAGCACCTCCTCCTCTATTAAACCTTTCACTACATTCCCCCTGAAGAGCTGATTTCTCCCTTCTTTGTGTTCCCGTAAGATTGTGAACCTCCGTAAGGGCAGGGACTATATTTTATCAGTCTTCATAGACTCAGTACTGTGTGCAGTGTTAGTAAGTGGTGTGCATCTACAATAAATGTTGATTGAAAATAATACAACTAGTAAAAGTTAGGGCTGAGATTTGAACCTTTACCTGACTGTGAATTTCTTCCTGCATGGATTACACCTCAGAGAGGAAAGAAGCCGTGGCTTTTCTGTCTTTACGGTACACCATAGGACACAGTCTCCAACCTAAAGACCTGTTATAGCCCAGGGCGTAATGGTTGCACCTGGTGATGAATTTAGGAAAATTTTTATAATCTGAGGTAGTACAGTAGCCTTGAAGATACTCTCTTCTCTGCAATGTAGTATGTGAAACCTGAGGTGAAACCACCCATTAAATAGTGTGTTTTACCTGTCAGGTAAAGCAGTGGTGTTTTCCTGCTTTACAAGTTTGATGGTAAGTGGTTGGAGACACCACATCTATTTGTAGGTGGTCTGAGTGCCAGCTTTGTTACCTGCTTTACCAGGCTGGATGAATGAAAGAATGTTGGGCTTGACTATTGGTAGTGTCCCCATTAGCGAATAGGGGAGTCTGGAGAGAACATGTGAAAAGGAAATTCAAGGGCACCTAGTGTTGTTTTTATCAGTCCAGGAATTCTAGACTTGCAAATTGTATCCTGTTCTTTTTCTGGCTAAAGAAAGGGCTTTAGTAAAAGACAAAGAACAGTGTTAAATCCATTAGAGGAATAAATTTGCAGTATAATAAGTGCCAGTCATCCAGATCATTCTTTGTAATAATTCGGTCACTGCTGGTCTTAGTTTTGTTTAATTTGAATTTTTAAAACCTATTTGTGTCTGGTTAGAAGGAAATATTTTAGTTTTAAAGCTGATCCCTAAGAGGTACTATTTAGTCCAGACTAAAGGTAGAATTTTTGGCCTTTTCTGCAATTGTATCACTCAAGGACAATTTGTTTCTGAAGGTTAATGTAACACTAAATGCTTCTGTAGTTTATGATCCAAAGGAAATTATTATATGTGAAACATACATTACTGAAAGTCCATTGAGTTTAAGTTCATTGCTGACCATCATTTATTTATAGAATGCCTACTGTGTGCTCAGTACTTCGTGTCTTATATGTCAGATGCTGTAATACTCTCATTACAAAGATGAATAGACATAGGATTTGCTCTGATTAGGTTTTTGAACAAGGCATTCACACTGGCATGTGTATGTAACGAATGGGAAGAATATAGTGCTAGTGATGAAATCATAAAGTGTCTGAAAGTTGTTTTCCTTTACTTGGTATCTACTTCTGGATGTAGGGATTGGACGCGTTACATCCTCTTCTGATGGGAGAAACCTGATCATCTGTTTACCACTCTTTTATAAAGACCTCAGGTTCACAAATCCTGATCTAAAACAACTTTATATTTATTTCTGTATTGTTATTGCAAATAATTCCTAGTTGTTTGGAACTGTTTTTGAATTCACTAACATTTTTTTACATTTCACAAAAATTTCCCCAAAAGTTTTCCTTCATAATGTTTCTGCCCTCCTCTAGCTCCCCAATGTTGTTTCATTCAGGGAAAGCCCGGCCACCAGCAGAGCTTAGAGTTGGTCATCTCTAGCCACTTTAAAGTGGGCAGCATTGCCCTGAGCTAGATAGCAGTTAGTCTTTTTCTCCTTCCTTCCCTCCTCCCTCCCTTCCTTCCTTCCTTCCTTCCTTCCAATTCACCTTATCCTGATGCCATTAAACATTTAAATTGAATAACAGTTCTCTTTGTCCTGATGCCAGGCTTGCCAAGCACTCTGACCCTCATGGCTTTATATCCAGCTTGCCTACAAGGGTAGAGGGCATTTGCGAGAAGATGCAAGGATCTGTTCCTTGTTACTCAATTCCTTATTGTGTAAATCAGTAAACTGCCATTATGTCTTGTGTATCAGTCTCTGTGAACTCTCTGACAACAAAGCAGCTTCCAGCATTTGACTGTCCTGGGACGCTGACAGCTGCAGGCCAGACCTTGCCCCCTGGCCGACTGAGTAGGGCAGCCTGTTGTGAGGGGCCCCTGGGGAGCCAGTCAGCTGCTTTCCACAGCCACACCCTGAGTTCATTGTACATCTTTCTTTTTGACTTCTGAAATATTTACTTATGCACCATTTCTTTGTGCTTTTTTTCTAGAGGCATTATAAAGTGTTTTGTTTGTTTTTTTCACCACAAACTTTTGGAAAGAAAAATACAGACCTCAAACAACCAGAGTTGGGTCTTGACCTGTTTTCCCCCTAAGAACTGGCAAACCGGTTTGAACATTCCCTATCAGCTACAGATCAGGACAATTGAGAAAGGACTCTAAAATCCCTAGGTATTACTCTTTGCTGGAGCTTTTACGCCTCCCTCCAAATGTTTGTTAAAAAGTACAGGCACTTTTTAACTAGAGTTTGAAGAGAATTGTCTGTCAACTCAAATTTTATATGCTAAAGAAAGCTCCCTATAATACTACTGCAAATTGTATACCTTATCACCTTTTTGAGGACTTAGTACATATATTAACATATTAAAGATGCTGGGAAGTCTTGCAATAAGAAACTTGTTTAATTTTGTATATTTTGGATTTCCTCAAATTATTTGAAGTCCTCAACTTCCAGTCAATCCCCCCCAGCTTCCTTCCCTGTGCCCCACCCCCCAGACCCCAGTTACCAAACATGATTTGGGATGCCTGCCAAACACCACCCCTGTTCTCTTTTCCTTCTTTGATTTTTCTGCATCTGCTCCCGAGGCACAGAACATGAACCCAGTGATTCTGAGATTTCCAGAAATGCCTGGATAGCATTGCCTTGGATAGCATTCCAAGAACAGCTTAATGCTGAAAAATCATTTGGCCATGATCATTTTTGTTTCATTTATTATTTGTGGTTTTAAAAAATAATACTCATTATTATTATAGTATTCAGCACATTAAAAAATTAAACTAAGTATCTAAAATAATGCCTTACATTTGTATAAGCCATTGTAGCTTTGCCGTGTATTATCTCCGATGCCCTGAGACTACAGCTGTGAACAAGGCAGAGCAAGTATAATGCCTGTCTGGGCAAAAGTGACACATTCAGAGTGTTCTGGTGAATAAGACCATGTGATCACTCAGCAGCAGGGTCTGGATTAGGTCTCTAAATTTCTGCCTCTTGGGTTCAGTAATTTCTTTTTCCACAGTTGCTTATTACTGTTAGCCAATTCTTTCAACTCTTCCCCACCTCACATTTGATAGGTTGAGTCATTCATTCGTGAATGCCTACTATGTGTCAGAATAATGCTACTGTGATAAACAGTCAAGAATGAATCAGGAGCAGTTCTTGCCCAGAGGTGCTCCTAGTTTGGAGGGATAGAGGAATAGAGTGACAGGCACCACTGGTACCTGGAATCTATTGGTACACATGCTAGAGAACACACTTGAAAGCATGCCAAATGTGACGTCTCTCCTGGTGGGGAATGTTAGAGAAGTCCTCACAGCAAGACTGTGCCTTAAAGCATCAGCAGGATTCCTGCAAAGAGAGTTCAGGACATAACTGATTTAGGGATTAGTCCTGTGAGGGCTTAGAGGCACAAGGGAGCCAAGAATGTTGTTGGGGGAAGAGAGAGTAGTGAGGAAGGGCAGCAGATAAGGCTAGAATGGCGAGTTGGAGATGGCACGTGGAGTCCTGACTCCACAGCTCACCAGCTGTGTGACTTTTCTAAGCTTCAGTTCTTTACTTTACAGGGCCCTTGTGAGGATGAAGTGCAGTCATGCATAGGAAGGGCCACTGTCTCAAATCCTGAGGAGAAAAGGGAGAAATTCAGTGAATAAAGTATAAAATTCTGATATATACTAGCATTTAGTGAGTTGTGTTTATCATACTAAGCTAATCTGATTTACTGAAGGCAAGTGAGGAGGTGTCAGTGATTTTAGACAGGTAATATGATCAGCTTCTTGTTACAAAAACGACTTAGAGTAGTCAGCAGAGGACCAAGTTTATGATGCTAAAGAAGTGGTGTTGTAGACATCAGGGTCTGAGGCTCCTCCAGTACATTGAGGTATAAACTCAGTAACATGACAGGAGAACTGGAAATTGTTCACTTTCAATCTGCGCTTGACACTGAAGCACGGGAAAGCCCTTCTGGTTCATTTCATTATCCCTGGATTCTAGTCCAGTTCAGGTCCATGTGCAGGGGTCTGTATCTTTGTCTAATTAAGGAGAGGTGGATGTAGGTGGCAGGTTTGGGGGAGTACTTTTCAGCTAAGAATGCAATGTTGGGTGCTCACACTAGGCAATCTGGATCTTCTCTAAGTTGGTCTATTGTGATCCCCATCCAGACAAACAAAGGTCTCTTTAACATATGGAAGCATTCCTAGGTTTGTTTTGCTCCAGATGTAGACTGTGGTAGGCAAATTTCTGAGGGTCACTGCCCACAAAAGCAGCCACTAGAGTTTAATCTGTCCCCCTGTGAAGTAGACGTTTTGTTACATTCCTCATCTTGTCTAATTGTCCAGGTTGTCTTCTTCAAACCAGTACTTTGTGTGGCTCTCCCAATGGTTTTTCAAAGGTGGCACTTGAATAGCTTTAAGTAGATATACACAAAACTATTGTCACCTGGCTTGATTCACACACTTGTGTTTCCTGTCTGATTTCTACAAGCATTTGAGTGTCATTTGAAAATGAAATGGACCTCATAGTTTGGAAAAGCACACTAGACCTTGTTATAGTGCTACCTGAAATGACAGAATTCAGAATGTAAGGGGGCAACCATGGACTCCATCCAAAGGGGCTTTTCTCTAAAAGTAGTTTGCCATAAAAAGACATATACCCAATCCCACAAGGATTGGTTCAGGCTGATGTTTGTGTGCTCATTGATGCAATACCTCATGTTTCATAAAATTTATATAGCAGAAGCCATTTCTTATTTAACTAAACCACATTAACTCTTATAAGACTTGCATTTATTGGGGACTTAAGACTATCAAAATCTTGTGGATTTTATTTAGTAATCAATACAACAGCAACAAAATAGATGGAACCTTTCTTGTTTTGAATGCCTGATGAATACAACCTTTTCTATATAAATGTATTTATATTGAGTGTGGATTGACACTGGTGCTTCCTTACCATTTATTATTCACCCCTCATTCTGCCAGCACAAAAAATGAATTTCTGTTGCTCTGGGAATAGTGCATCTTTCTTTCTTTACTCGTATTGTATTATTGTATTGTTTATAATGTGAAATAATGGATATCTCAACTGTTAGGATATCATTGTTTTAGTAGAAATCAAACCATTTCTAGAGTTTTGGTTTTAAAAGTTTTTTTTCCACTGAATAATTTGTGTTTATATGTTATTTCAGTTTCCGTTGCTATGGCAATGACGGCAGGGACTACAACCACCTTCCCTATGAGCAACCATACCCGGGAAAGAGTGACTGTGGCCAAGCTCACGCTGGAGAATTTTTACAGCAACCTAATTTTACAGCATGAAGAGAGAGAAACCAGGTATAGTAATGGGTAGTCAAAATATTCCATTTAATTAAATAAGCTGGTAGTGCTCTGAGTGCAGCGTAAACATGTGCTCATAATAATATAAATATGTAGATCCGTATGTTACTTTCCTTATACTGACAGTGGACCTAGTTCTTTGTTTTATTTTTGCAGAATAGGCTCTTGTGCTGTGCACCCATATACTTATTTCAGATGTCAGTTGATGTTTTAAACAAAATGTTTCCAACCGTGAAATGATGATATAGCTTTTTACTTGCTTTTAGAGAGATGTGTTATGAATAATTGACTTTAACCCAAAAACATGTATGGTGTTGTGTACACAAAAGTGGGAATGGTAGACTTAAAAATGAAAGACCTCCTGTTTTGCTTTCGGGAAAATACAGTAAGGGAGATAATGCACATCTAAACTGCATGAAAGAGTGAAAAGTGTCACTAAGAGAAAGGCAAAGAAGAGAGATTGCTTTTGTCTAGGGCCACGGGGAGGGCTGCATAACTGATAGTGGCGTTTAAACAGGGCTCTAAAGAAAAAGTCCTACTTATACATACACCAAAGGGAGAAGAAAAAAGTGGAGGAGCAGGAGGAAGGATATTAGCAACTGAAGAAACCACCTTTAGTGCTAGGTCAGGCACTGTTCAATGTAGCTGAAGCTGGGTGTCAGCATTTCCCGGGAGCCTTGGAAGCCCTGTTAGTGTAGCTCTTCTCGGGGTCGTAGAGGGCCTGTGTGAGTTTTGAACAGAAGAATCAAATGATTGCAGGTGCTTCTCTAGAAGAGTGCTTTCATTGTGATGTATAGAATGGACTGTGGGAGGAGGGATTAGAAACAGGAAAGGGTAGTGATGCAGTCCAGGCAAATATTTAGAAAGGAGACGGGTTAGGATTGTGACAGCAACAATAGAAAAGAATTGACAGGTGAGAAAGATTGGGGGAAAAAAACATGGAAACTAGCCAAATATGAAATGTGAGAGTAACAAGTCAATACTGGCTCTAAATTGTCATGCCTGGGCGAACAGAGTGGTGCACCTTGAGTGAAGGAGGACTCGAGAAGAAGCAGGTTTCGAACTTCATTTTGAACAGGTCTCACTTGCAGATTAGACATAACGGAGGAGAGAATTAGAACTAGAAGATAAAAAAAGTATTCAGAAGTCCACCTAGAGAGACAAAGTAAGACAATATGAAAGAGTTAAACGCAGAGACTAGTGAGAAAAGCTACCATACCTTTTTCAAAGTTCCTGAAGGAAGAAAGAAAATGGAGCAGAGGCAAGTCAAACTAAGAGTTCATCATCAGGAAAAATTCCAGAAGGTTGAGTTTAGGTCGAAAGGAAGTGATCACAAACAGAAGATTTAAATGTAAATGGTGGGTAAACCCCAACAAAAATCAGCTGTGTAAAAACAACAACAATAATGATGATGTCTTAAGCATTTTTAAAAAATAGAATTGAAATATTTTCTAACAGTCCACTCTCAGTCAGGAGGGAGGTGGGATTAAAGTGTTCTTAGATATCTCTGTATCTCTAGGATAGATACATGTGATACAACATGGGGTAAAGATTAATTTCAGACTTTGACAAATTAAGTGCTCATGTAATTTCTAGGGTAGCCACTAACAGAATAAAAATAAAGTTTGTAACTTCCAAAGTTGTAGAAGGAAAAAAGTGGAATGAGAGGGCAAATCAGTTCAAAAAAGGCAAGAGAAAACAAAAACCTGAAATACCAAATAGCAGACACAAATGGAAAGCACAAAATAAGTTAGAAATAAATCGAAGTATATAAGTCATTACACTACGTGTCCCTATAATGAGAGACGCCGGAAGTGATCAGATCATCAAGGGAGAGTGAGCAAGTAGAAGACAACCCAGAAAAGAGAGACCCATAGATCCCCAAGTGAAGGAGAGAACGAATCAAAGTGTCTGCTGCTGTTCAAAGCAAAAACAGGCCGCTGCGTGGCGGTGCCTTGGAGGCACTGACAGTTTACACTGCACTTTGTGGGGCATGTCTTGTCTAAGCACCTTGCTGTACGCCTGAAACTAGTACAAAATAATACTGCGTTTTACTGTAGTTGAAAAAATAAGATAAAAATCATTGCAGTATTAAAATAATAATATTAAGATATATATATAGTAAAAAAACTGTTTATACTTTAAGAAAATGTGATGAATTTTTAAGGCTTAACTACATGGATAAACACATAAGCCAAATAAAGCACCAATGAAAGAACAAAATGTCAGAGCATTTTAGGAGGAAAACGATTTTTTAAAAAGGTAAAAGAAAGTCATAGGTGTTCCTGCTGAGTTAAGGTGAGAACACATGAAAGTTACTTTCTCTCCCCCCTGAATGAAGGATGATTTGATGAAGTGTCCATCTTGGCAGGGAAAGGAAAGGGGGCAGTAGAGATTTGACAGAACAGCAGAGTTGCTTGTATGTTGCTATCCCTCCCAGATTAATGGTCCTCTTACTCTTTGGATTCTTTCTGCAGAGGGGAGAACTCAAAACTCATTCAACAAGCAGCTCCGCAGTGCCCAGAGGTGCATGATGCTAGGCGCTTATTCCTCTCTAAGGTTGGGCTTAGAGGAATAATATGTAAACAAAAGATAAAAGTCAGTGTGGTAAGCAGCAAGGTACCTATTACAAATGCTGAGGAAGTGGGTGAAGAATACGTTATTAGGTCTTATCTTCTGCATTTGGGTGCTAATTTATGAACAGGCTTTAGATATTTCTGCTAGGAATTGTCCTAAAGAAAGAGAAGGGATCCTAATGGATTAGGAAAGAACTAACTTTTGGACATACTGTTATAAAAAATACCAAACAATGTGTGTGATAGTTTCGGTTCTCAACCCCATTCCCATGTGCATAAATCCTGGAAATTTATTCTTACTGTAGCACACTCCAGAACTAATTAGGAAGAGCTCACTCAGGTGTATCCTTAAAGAAAACCAATACAATAGAAATAAAATACTTAATATTCACTTGGAAACGAGTTGCAAAATTTGTACCACAACCATTTCTCTAGTTACTAGTTCATGTATCCTGTCCCACCACCATCCTCCCCTCGACAATATTAGCTTAACTAACTTCGGAGGTGCCATTTAAAAATAATGAATAACTGACCGTGGCTATA
>VMDR010028520.1:0-13114 GCA_007922815.1 Macrotus californicus
AATTTTAGTTTCCTCTCCTCTATCTTTCTATTTCCTTCTATTCCACACTATTCCCCCCTCCCCTTTATCCTTTAAACTTCCTTTTTATATATCCAATGACTTTTAGTATATTTGAATACAATTATTTTGGTATGCTTTCTCTTCCTGTAATATATTGGATTGCTGGCATGCACCTTACAGATTGATGTGCCTGGTAATTATCTTTCTAAAAACATAATATTCAAGATCTCCTGAAATTGTTGTAGCCATTGACAACAAGATCTACATATCATTTACTTTCTTAGCTTTATCAACTCTGAAACAGCTGTTTGCCTGACTTTGATAGCTAATCTAAAAGACCATTCTCATGAAATATTTTCTAACCATGGTAACCGTAATGCGCAAATAGACACCCTTGGAAAGCACTGTTCTCAAAGATTTTTGGCAGTTTTAAGACCACAGGGTTTGGGGTGGATTTGGGAATGTCATGACTCAACCAGGTTGTAAAGGATGAATAGAAACTATGATAAGCAAATAGAAAGAAAAAATTTATTCCACCCCAGAGTGTAACAGGAATCATTCTGCATGGCTGACATTCTGCTCCTGTGCAGGTGCTGTTGTTAGTTCTTGTTCTGTGTGCCTCTCACCTTTCTATTTTTACCTACACAAGCAACTTTGAAGTTTTACATTGAGCAATATGTTATCTCTCCATCATTTCACCTCTGGAATCAAAAGGTATAAATATCCCAGGTCAACTAAGTAGGTATTGTGACCTAAACTTTTCTTTCTCTGCAAAACATGTAGACCTGAATTTATTCATTTACCCCTTCACATAAATGTTTATTGAGCCAGGGTCTGCACTAGCTGCAAAAGCTAGTAACATCCCTGTTCATTTGTAATCTCTACTGGGGAAAATAGACATTAATCCAATAATCATGCAAGGAAATAGCACATTTTGACTCTGACAAAATGTTGTAAAGGAGAGATAGACCGGTCTAGGATATCTATAAAAGGGGGAGTTGGCACAGAATAGAAAGTCAGTGACATGTTCCTTGTGGAAGAACATGTCAGCTGAGATCTGAAGAACGGGCAGTAGATGAAAAGGTGAAAGGGCGGAGAATGCACTTTCAGTAAAGTTGGTGTTGATGAAGCATGGCAAATATAAAAGAATAAAATAATGCATTTGGCTGCAGTACAAGTTTGGAAGAGTGCAGGGTTCAGATTGAAGAGGAAGCTGCGAGCCAGCCTTCAGTTTAGGAAGGGAAGATACATAGGAAAAGTTGCATTTTGAGAAGGTGACTCTGGTTGCAGGTATAGAAATCGTTTAGGTTCTGTGCGAAAGAGCTGCAGATGCAAATAAACCAGTTAGAAATCAAAGAAAGGGCTCAAGGTGATGTTGTTATGAAATGAAAAGAAATGTATATACTCAGGCAACATTTGGGAATTAAAATCAACAAGACTTCATGATAGATTATAAATAAAGGGTGAGAGAAAGGAAGATTTCAGTGATGACTCCTAGCTGGGTTTTGCTCCTGGATGCTTGACGGTACTGTTCATTAAGAAATGGAATGCCAGAAAAGAAAATTTGGGAGTAGGAGGATAAGTTATTTTGATATTAGGCATAGTTTCATGGAGATTACAGTTCAAAGAAAGAGATACCAACAGATCTTAGTCCATTACAACTGTGGAGAGCACTGCAGAGCAGGACTACAGGATGTCCAGAGAGAAAAGTAGACCAAATATCATCCAGGTGAACAGACATCTCAGTAGAATGAAAAAAAGATAGAAAATGGAATGAAATGTAAAATGATCATTACCGCTACATTAATGCTTCCGTTACTTAATTGATACAGATATCACTTTTATTTTAATTTTTTCATATTTTTTCATTGTTTTCTTATGAATATTTAATACAGTATAATATAAAATAACAGCCTAACATTTTCTTTAACTTCAATTTCAACTCTAATAACTTTTCAGCAGATTACAATAAAATATGGAAACTATTTCTCCCTTGTATTTAAAAAATGTGCTTTGTATTCATTTAGTAAATTTTTAAAGATGCCACTTAATATATAGCTATAGTTTCTCTTCCTCTCAATCTCTCCATGGATGATAGATAGATAGATAAATGATAGATAGATAGATAGGTAGATAGAAGTACATAGACCAACACAGAAGCATGTATGTCCCTTGAATATCCCTAGGTTCTTGCCTTGGTCAACTCTGAACCAGGGCTCAGGAGAGGAAAGTCAATATATTTCCATAGCAATCAATACCTTCCATTTAATTATACTCACTTGTCCTAAGTCATCTGAGAGCAAAGAGTCTTCCTCTCCTTACTGCTGTGCCATCAGTTCTGAAGAGGTTTGGCCAGTACAAAGTCAGCACTCAGTCAAGATTTTTTGAATAAATGAAATAAAAATATGCTTATAAAGAGTGTAAGATTCCTTTTTTTAAGAAAAAGATCTGCAAATGAATGACAGTACTAACAAAGTAGTTTTAAACTTGAAATGCACAGATAGAGGATATAATGTATACTAAGGTGTGCTTATGTCTGAATATATTTGCATAAAATCAAACTTTGCTATCAAGGTACATTTCAAATATTTTGTCTTATAATGTGTGACATTTAAAGATATAACTTTCCTTCTTATTAGACATGCACTATGATCTAATTTGGGAAGGCTGGGTGGAGGGGAGCTTTCCTATCCCAAGGCAGACGAATCTTAACAGGGGCAGGAAATGTGCTTGACTCCCTATTGTGGATAAATAATCCTCTTTCTATAAGAAATGGTCTTGGCAGTGTGTTCAGGTGGCTGTGTAGACTGATCCATGCTTCCTTGCCAAACGAGAACAAAAGAAAAAAAACATTTTTTTGACACCATGCTGCAGATAATTAAAGTGAAAAATTACAAAGTGAAATTATTTTGGCAGTTTCCTCCCCAGAATTGAATATCAGAATGCGGTTTCCACTTTTCCACTAATAGGTCACAAGTTCCACTCTGGGTGACGTCTGTGATCCTGATTCAGGATGTGAACTAGGAGGGTCCAGGTCACGGGGACAGTAACCGAGGTTGTTAGAGTTATTAATGCATTAAACCTCTTGCCAAAAAAAAGTTTATACGAAATAGGCATATGTCATTATCAACTTCTGTGTCATTGGTTTCATTTCAATCATATAATCTAATTTGACTGCACCCAAAAACAAAAGTTTTAATTGAAGAGTAGTTATAATTTGTATTTAGGTAGATGGACAAAAAAGAATAGATGCCTGGAAGGACAGTGGAAACTATGTGGCAGCAAACATTCAACTTACAAAATTCAGCAACCTTGAATTTAAACATCGCTCTAAGCTTAGCTTTATGGGCGAAAGAAATAACGGGATGGTAATTAGTGCTGTGTGCTGGTTTCTGACATCTCTTTCCCAGTCAGCTCTTTAATCCAGAGCTCATTTCCATCCTCACTTGTGCATGCCTGAACTAACATTAGACTGAAATGGCGTGGCAGAAGAGACAAATAAAGTCCCACGAGAGAGTGCGTTAAATCACAAAACAGTACACAAAAGCCAAAAAACAAAAATTAAGCCTAACATTCCTGTATATCTAAGTTCATTTATCTTTAGACAATTGGTGGATTAATAGGTTAGTAACAATAGCCATCTGGTGCTCAGTGAAGGTTACTTAGTCAGAAAACACTATGAGAGGAAAAATGATAAAAGTCATAAGGTGAACTCATGCAAAATACATTTTTATTAAATCAAGACAATTTTTAAAGCACCACTTGTTTACAACAGCAGTGCGGCCCCTGAACCAACACGTGACAATTTTTACTTACGATGACTGAAACTTAGCTCTGCGAGCAGAATTATGAGGTTTTTTTTTTAAAAGATTAAAATAAACTTCTGGTACATAGTGCCGATGTTGCAGTGCTAATGGAACGCTTGTTGGCACAAGATAAACATGTAGATTACAGGGAAATGCAAAAGTCAACATCCAATGGCACATGTGCATCAGTAAAAATTTGGGTAACATATATACTTTATGGCACAGGCATAAAACTGGCTCTGCGTGCGGCCTTGATGTGATTTTAAAAGTTACAGAACATTGTAAGCCATTTTAAGGACTTTGTCTTTTAATCTGAGTAAAAAGGTGGACTGTTGCAAAATTCGGAGCTGAGGAGGATCTGGTTTGATGTTTGCTTTAGTAAAATCTGCTGACTGCTGTGCTGAGGCTGCAGGCAGAGACAGGAACGACTCAGGAAGAACAGGTGGCAAGCTTGTAGCTGTGCACATGATGAGAAATCGTGAGGTTCTGTACTACCTGTATTTTTAAATGAGTGAAGACTTCCTAACCAACTGTATATCTAGTGAGAGAAAGAGAAAGATGTCAAGTCCTGGCTGGTGTGACTCAGTGGATTGACCAGCAGCCTACAAACGAAAGGGTCGTCGGTTCGATTCCCAGCCAGGGCACATGCCTGGGTTGCAGGCCAGGTCTCCATTAGGCGCGAGAGGCAACCATATATGCATATTTTTCTCCCTGTCTTTCCCCCTCCCTCCCCTCTCTCTAAAAATAAATAAAAATCTTTAAAAAAAAGTCCAATAGGACAGCGATGTCTTGGGCTGAGCACTGGATCATGGGGTTGCCATTGACAGTGATAAGGGATGCCAAGGTGGAACAAGTTTGGGGAGGGGAAGATTAAGAGTTCAGTTTTATACTTGTGAGAATAAAATGATTGTTCAGTATTTAAGGTATGCATTACTTTCTAAAACAATTATAATAGGTGTTTGTTGTAGTTATTTGTTGTTATTTTTCTGGTTGCCTTGCTTTTCCTTTTTTATTTTTTTTTCATTTCTTAGTTCTTTATCATTTGCTAGGTTCAATATGCAAACATGTAAAGAGAATTTAAGGTCTAGGGGGATTTTATTTCCTCAAGAGCAGATTTGTATTTGTTTATGCAGGTGGCTAGGATCATCAGCAAACTAGAATGACCTTAATACTATCAGGGATTGAAATTAGAAGCCACACGTTAACCCCTGTACCTGTGTTTCATGCTTATTTGGGGGATGTAGACCATCAGGGCCTTAATCAGAACGTGAGGGCTTTACCGGTGCCCTCTGGTGAGCTTGAACCCAATTTTAATTTTTATTCTTGTAAATTTTTCAAAAACTCTCATCAGCTTTCTGACCTCTTATACCTTCTTCCAGAATTGGCAGACACCCCACAGGAAAAGTAGAGTGTCTGACCATGGTCACATCTACGAGTTTTATCTCCTTTTCTTTAGAATTTAGCCCTGTAACAGCCTTGTTAGCATTCCAATGGGATATTACATACTCGCACACACATTTTATTATTATTATTATTATTTATTTATTTTTTTTGGACAGGGGGAAGGTCAGGAGAAAGAGAGGGAGAGACTGGGGACCTGGCCCGCAACCCAGGCATGTGCCCTGACTGGGAATTGAACTGATGACCCTTTGGTTAGCAGGATGGCAATCAATCCACTGAGCTACACTAGCCAGGGCAATTTTTTAAGCAGTCTTTTATTTTTTTGTTTTTAGAGACAAGGTAATGGAGGGAGAAAGAGAGGGAAAGAAACACTGATGTATGAGTGATAATCAGTTGCCTGTTGCACAGCCCCACTGGCGTCCTGGCCCGCAACCCAGGCATGTGCCCTGACTGGGAATTGAACTTACGACCTTTTGGTTCGCAGGCCAATGCTCAGCCTACTGAGCCACACCAGCCAGGGTGCACACTTTTTTAATTCATCTCAGCACACAGGTTGAACCAAATCACTATTTCCACTATTGAAAACAAAACATCTAGTCCATTATATTTAAAAAAAAAATTTAAATCCATATTTTATACTTAAGACTGATAAGAAAGTGGAAACACTAAGGTGTTTCTTTTTCAAATTATTGTTTCCAATTCTATTCTAGTTGGTGGGTTGTAACAAGAAACAAAGAGGCAAGATACCTACTCTTCTGAAACTTACATGCTATGGGGGCGGGGGCGGGAAGACAGCAAAGATCAGCATAACCCTCAGTGCTCAGATTAATTTTAAGGAGGGTTCTGTAATACAGAGTATGCAGTGGCTACTCTGTTTTAAACAGTCAGGGAAGAATTCCATGTGAAGAGTACACTTAAGCTAAGAAATGAAAGAAGAAACAAGCCATTTAACAATGTCATTTGAAGTTCTGAGTAAAGTTGGATATGCTTGAGAAATAAGAAAAGGCAAGTGATTCTTTACTGCGTTAATCACAGGAGGGAATTATGCAAGAGGTTAGACAGCCAACTATGGGCAAGTTCGTAGTGTCCTGGAGGTCAGGAGGAGAAATATAATATAAATAAAACATAGGACTGCCAAGATTTATTTAAAGCACCCAATTTCCAGATAAATGATGAAGAGAACAACAAAGGTAAACTCTTGTCCACTGGAAACATTAAAAGTACAATGAGATAGTTTTGTTTTGTTTTTTAATTTTTGAACTCAAATGTCACTTTTCATTTCCTCTCTCAGTGACTTCCAAACGGAACTGTTATCAGGCTAAGCCAGTGGGCTGATGTTGCTGTTGTTTCTTTGCTCTTTGGAACCAAAGCAAAATGAGGGGAAATTGAAAGGTGTAAACCTAAGAAGTAGCAAATCACCATTTTACAATCTTCTAATGTAATAACTGATTTAGGCTAGATCAATACTGCATGCAAAGTAAAAAGTGCTACAAATAGAAAAAGAAACATGCTTTTCTATTGTGGGTATCTGGGAGGCATCCTCCCTCGGTGATCCGTGATAGAGAAAGAATTGCATCTTCCAGACCCAGCTAATACTGCCATGTACCTGTTGTCCATGACAGCTCCATGTTTCATTAGGATCCCCAAATATCATGAGAAGCTACACTAACACATGCTGTGTACTCCCCTTTCCTGTGAGCCACTGTTCTTTAAAAAATTATTCTTGACCAATTAAACCAGGACACATTTAATCTTCTAGCCAGGTGTGAGTGTTGTGTGTGTGTATGTGTGTGTGTGTGTTTGATCGCTTTCTCCCAAACAGTTGTGTATCTACAACTTCCCTCAAGTAATACTATGTTATTTTGAAGACAGGGGGAAAAAAAGATCAAGTCACAATGGTGAGTAGTGATTAAGGGAAAACCATTAATATTAAATAGAGGGTTGCAATATTACAAGGTGAGTGAAATGACTAGGGCTTGGTTGCACATCTAGCAAAATGGGTGGTCCAGGAGTCCTGCTCTGCAATCCAGACTTGATCTGGGCCTGGTTGAGGTTTGGTGCCATCTAGTGGCAGTTTTCTGGCCCTAAATATCAATGGAGATGATTCTGGGACCGTGAGTGTGAAGCCTGAGTGCTAGAGGGCTTTCTTACACTTGTTTGCACCTCCTAGCTCAGCCTTGAGCAGGCCCTGCATGGGTGTGACAGAGAAAGGATCTTAAAACTCTTGCTGCTGCTACTATCTCAGCAGTTAACTGCTGTTACTTAGTATTTGGTGCAAACCTCTTGGGGCAGGGCCTTTTCTCAATTCTCTTGCTCCAGGCTTAGTATAGGTAAACCCAGTGCACATCAGCTACTGGGGTGGAATTTTCTCAGCTTCAGTTCTACTTCCCACTGCCTTGTGAAGAAGTGTGTCTTGCACAAGAATGAGTTTCCTGTCCTCCCCAGCAGCTTTGCTTTGCATTTCTACAAAACTTTCATCTCTATAAATTCCTGTGAACAGGGTATTTTAATATTCTCAATGCTTAGTGGTATTTATTTATTGTACTGTTTTAATAAGTTGTTCACACGCCTGTCTAACTAGATGATGAACACTTCTGGGTAGGTAACTGAGTCTTCTAAGTCCTTATAATAATACAATGACTGACCCTGGTTGGATAGCTCAGTTGGTTAGAGCATCATCCCAATACACCAACGTTGTGGGCTCGATCCCAAGTCAGGGCACATACAAGAAGCAACCAATGAAGGCATAAATAAGTGGAACAAAAAAATCAATGTTTCTATCTCTCTCACTCTCTCTCAAATCAATCAATAAAAAATTTTTAAAAAATACAACGACTAAAACTTACTGAATGTTTGCTTATGAAATGGACCTTGTGAGAAGGCCTGCAGGTATGTAATCCCATTTAATACCATCACCGAGCCTATAAAGTAGGCACTATAATTCTAACCTTTTCGTTTTGTAAGCAAACTCACATTGGCCAGGCACAGGATTAGCCTCACTCTCAGCAGGGCTCCATTCTTAGTTTAAAGCTCTACTGTTGCCCCTTGGAAACTCTTAGTTTTACGTTGGAACTTCAGGTGGAGCCTGTGCGCTGTGGTGATAGTCCTGCTGTGTGCGAGCAAGTTCCTGTTTTGGCTCATGGGCCCAACAGGCACAGGGACATTGAGCAATTGGTTTGGTGGCTCAGCACACAGATGCCAGCCTTAGAGCAGTTTGGGCCACTTAGGCTCCCGTGTGGCCAGACAGGACCTGGGTCCAGATTGGCAGCCATGAGGAGAAGCAGCAGTGGCAGCAGCTGGGGCCACGGACACAGAGGCAAGAGAGGCCACACCATGTGAGCAGCAGGGGGCGCAGCGAGCAGAGGACGGCTTGACTGTCTACGGAGAGCCTGTCCCTGTGCCTGGGCCAAAATGTTAGCCCTCGGACGTACTCTGGCAGTATATGAGGTCAATAAATTTTTATAAAATAAAAGGGTACACATGGATGTTTCAATCCAGTTTATCAGGAAGTGATTAGAATTCTTTGGAGTTTAGAATATCTAGTTTTGAAAAAACTGCTATAATATTGAAAAATAAATATCTATAACATTAAATATAGAAATTAAATCTAAAGAGCATTACATTGGATAAAAAGAACATGATTTCCATATGAAGCTTTAGATAAACCAATTATTAGTAAGAGAGATACTTTTAAATCTAATTTTCCCTTATAATTGAATGTATAGTTATAAAATGACTTAACAGGTATTTTGAATTATATACACACACATATATATCATGAATTCACTTTTTTTACTTTACATATGTTTTAATTACAGTTGATATATATTAGTTTCAGATGTACAACCCAGTGATTAGAGTTTTATATAACTTAGAGTGATCTAGTATTGATAAATCTAGTACTTATCTGACACTGTTCATATTACAATAGTTGTTGTAATAGTTATTACAATATTATTGACTATATTTCCTGTTCTGTACTCTACACCCCCTGACTACTCTGTAACTACCAATTTGTGCTTCTCAATCCCTTTATCTTTCCCACCCATCCCCAAAACTCCTCCTGTATGGCAACCATCAAAATGTCCTCTCTATCTATGAGACTGTTTCTGTTCTGCTTATTTGTTTATTTTGTTATTCATATTTAATTGTTGATAGATATGTGTTTATTGCCATTTAATTATTCATGTTTTTTATCTTCTTCTTCCTCAGATAGACCCTGTAACATTTCATGTAATACTGGTCTGGTGGTGAAGAATTCCTTTAGCTTTTTCTTCTATGGGAGGCTCTTTATCTGTCCTGTTCTAAATGATAGCTTTGCTGGGTGGAGTACTCTGAGTTATAGGTCCTTGCTTTTTATCACTTTGAATCTTTTTTGCCATTCCCTTCTTGCCTGGAAAGTTCCCATTGACATATCAGCTCACAGTCTTATGGAACTCCCCTGTAGGTAACTAAGTGCTTTTATCTTGCTGCTTTAAAGATTCCTCCTTTGTATTTAACCTTTTTCATTTTAATCATAATATGTCTTGATGTGGGTTTCTTTGGGTTTCTTTTGTTTGGGACTCTCTGTGCTTCCTGGATTTGTGTGTCTATTTCCTTCACCAGATTAGGGAAGTTTTCCACCATTATTTTTTCACATAGGTTTTCAATTCTTTGCTCTCATCCTTCTCTGGTATTCCCATGAGGCAAATGCTGGCTCACTTGATGTTGTTCCAGAGTCTCCTGGCTGAGGATTACCCTCATTTCTTTGTTGTTTTTTTCTGTTTGTTGTTCTGATTGGGTGTTTTATACTTACTTATCTTCCAAATCTCTGATTTGTTCTTCTGCTTCATCTACTCCACTGTTGATCCCCTGTAATGCCTTCTTCATTTCAGTTCATGTATTGTTCATTTCTGACAGGTTCTTTTTTATGTTGTCTAGTTATGTTTTTATATTTCTTATTTTTTGTTGAAGTCCTCACTAAGTTCATCTACTTTTCCCCTAAGTTCATTAAGCATTCTTATTACCTGCATTTTGAACTCTTTTTCTAACCTTTATTGTATCTTTTTTCCATTACCATTCAGTGTTCTGAACTCTGCATCTAGTATATTGCTTGTCTACATTTTGTTAGCTCTTTTTCTGGAGTTTTGTTCTATTTTTTTCATTTGGGACATTTTTCTTTGTCTCCTCATTTTGTCAGCCTCCCTGTGCTTATTTCTATGTTTTAGGTAGAGCTGCTACATCTCACAGGCCTTGTAAAGTGGCCTTAGGTAGCAGGTGTCCTGTAGGGTCAAATGGCACAGCCTCCCTGTTTACCCAAGCTGCCCATTCCAGATGTTTGTCCTCCACCCACTCCGTGTAGTCTGTGTATACCCTCTTGTTGTAGTTGGGCCTTGATTACTGTTGGCCTGTCAAGGAGAGATTTACCCCTCGGATAATTGGCTGCAAGGACTGGCTGTGACCACGAACCACCGTGGAGGATCAGCTGTGCAAGAGCCGACACCATGAAGTAGGACTTACTTCAGCAGGGTTCTGGTGCCCACTGAGTTTGCCCCTTGAGTGTGTCATGTGTGGAAGTAACTGGGTGGTGATTCAACATGTTTTGAAGCTGTCACCAGGTGCACTGGCTCTGGGGCCTCCTGAGAGGCACAGGCCAAGGTGAGCTGCTATTTGCGTTTTGTCCAGGGCCACCCAGCATGAGCTACAAAGTGATCTACAGATGGTTGCTACTTTGTGCTGCACTTGAAGGTGCCCATAAAGGCCAAGCTGTGAAACCAGACCAGCTGCCACAGGTGCCAGGCCAGGGCCACTTAGTGACAGGTATGGCACACAGAGGTCAGATGCTGCTCTTTTTGAGAAATTATTGGAAAGTTTGAAGCATGAGGCAAGAGAAGCCATTTGTATGAAAAAGCCACTGGAAACAGCTTCGGTGGGCCTGCAACTTGGTTGTGGTGGGGGTCTCAGGGAATCACCTGTGTGGGGTGAACTGTGACAGCCAGGTTGATGGAGACTCAGATATGAAGCCCACATTGTGGGTTCTGTGGGGGGACAAGGCTCAGAAAAGGAACAATGGCCTCTGCCAGCACTTCTTTCTGGGAGAAAGTTTCCCCTCTAGCTCTCATCCTAATTGCAGAAGTTCAGTCCCTCCCTCTCAGTCCCTGGTGCCTTTTTAGCGAATGCCCCAGCACTGGAACTCAGAGTAAGTGAGTTTGAGTAAGTCCATGTGCAGACCTTCTAAGAGGAATGCTTGGCACTCTAGTAGCCCTCTTTCTCACTAAGCCACAATCTTCACTGATTTTTGCAGCCAGAAGTTATGGGGACTTTCCCCAGCACTGGAACCCTGGGCTGGGGGACCTGGTGCAGGCCTGGGACCTCTTACTTCTCAGGGGAAACCTCTGCAGTTGAGATATCTGTCCTGATTTTTATCTGCTACACGTGGGTGTGCGACCAGCCCTGTCTGGTCTGCATCTCTGCCTCTCCTACCAATCTCAGTGTGGCTTCTTCTTGATTTCTTTAGTTGCAGGATTTCTGTTCAGCTCGATTTCAGGAGGTTGTGATTGATGGTTGTTCTGTAGTTTAGTTGTAATTTTGATGTGGTTGTGGGAGGAGATGAGTACTGCATTTACCTGTGTTGCCATATTGACTGGAAGCCATGAATCCACTTTTGATTTCTTAAAATTGTTCCATATGTTACAGGAAATGTCAGAGGAAGCATTAAAATATCACTTTAAATTTAAATTAAATTCAGAATTGTATGGAATTGGTTTGTAGTAAGAGTTAAATCCTTTTAGAAAAAATTGTTCCATAGGAATCATGAGCTCTAGATGTATAATTCTATTTATAAATAATTTATTAAAACCACATATACATAAAATTTGGATCTCTTCTTAAAAAAGGACTGTCTCTTATCTTTATTTATTTATTTATTCAGTTATATATTTACATAAATGTCTATTCCTATTTATTTCATACTTTGATTTATACTTTAATACTCCTTTACTTATTTTGTTGCCGGAATCATTCCAATTTGGGCCATGGAGAGCTCTTTCGAACAGCTCCAGTGTTGCTCTGAGATGCTTCCATCCTTTTTCCTTTTTAGCTTTTCCTGCTTCCTGCCACTACATGCGTGATGTGCCTCTGTGCTAGACTCAGGCATTTCTTCAATAAGCTCTGGTTTCTTTCCTTGGAAGCGATATCTACTGCCTTTTTAACAATGATAATTTGTTCTCTCAAAGGTAATTTAAACGAAAAAACTTCAAAACCAATTCTCCCGAATTCCCGTCCCTGAAACCCTGCTAGAGGTCTGCTTCCTGTCATTCTATCATAGAAATAGCTTAGCAAGCTATACTGTTGCCTAAATCAGAAACCTGGGCTTCTTCAAGGAGCTCATGTTTCTTTAGGATACATGTAAAACTAATTTTCTTCATTATCTTTCGCTGCAATGTCCTCTTAGCTTGTCACTCTGTCTCACGACTTGCCTTATTTCAATTTCTTTCAGCATTGCAGCAAAATTATGCTAAACTCTCATAAAAGTTTTCTGATGAGACCCAGGATAATCAGTTCTACCTATTCACTATTTCCATCTGGCATCAATTCCCACCTTCCACCTAACCACCCAGCAGCACTGTGTTCCTTTACATTCCGCAGGTGCCCCATGCTGTCTCACCCAAGTTTTCACCTACGTTGTTCCCTCCACTAGAAACACTCTTTCCTATAATGACTCAGCTAAATAGCATTTACCTTCCAACTTATATTTAAAATTTTGCCTTCATATTTTACCATGACTATATATTACTGCAGCCATCCCCAAAGAAAAATAGGAATTCATGTAAAAGTTGAAATGTGTATTTTTGTCTTTCATTTGTAGAATAATTTGTGAGTGAAAAATAATATACATGTTAGAGAAAAAGAGTCAATAAAGAGGACAT
>VMDR010028521.1:0-13114 GCA_007922815.1 Macrotus californicus
ATGATATGTTAATTTATTGAAGCATTGAGGTAGCGTCTGGCACGTAGTAAACGCCATGTCAGTGGTTGGTATTATAACCAGGCACACTACATGGAGAGCCGACCATAGCTGTACGCTTTGCAGAGGAAGGCACAGCTGGTTCTTATTACTTCAGATTGGTAGCGTTACATCAGACCTCAAAGGAGAAGGAGGTTTGCAGCGATGAGGGTGGCAGCTTCCTGCTTTCACATCCATCCCTGGAACCCAGCAAAATCTCCAGGGTATGCTGCCAACTCTATACTTCTGCCTTTGATTATGTCTCCACCTACTGTTCAATGTGTGTAAAGCAAGTGGGATGCTCAATCTAATGCTCAAGTGTTAAAACCCTGACCTTGATTGCTTGCAGCCCATTAAAGAGACGTGGACATAACTATGTTTGGTTACCTATGGTGGGTACCTGAAATATTAGGAAGATCACAGTGTAAAGTGTCTACCTGCTATGCTGTACACCTGAAGCTAATACAAACAGTGGAGAATGTAAACTGTAATTGAAAAATAAAATTTTTGGTTTCCAGATGGGAGGGAGAAGGGGGATGGTGAAAAAGGTAAAGGAATTAAGTACAAATTGGTAGTTACAGAACAGGCACGGGTATGTAAAGTACAGCATAGGGAGTAGAGTAGCCAAAGGACATATATGCAGGACCCATGGACACAGACAACTGTGTGGGGATTGCCTGAGGGAGTGGGTGGGAGGTGGGCTTGATGGAGGGAGACAGAGAAAGGGAGAAAATTTGGAAACCCTTGGTAGACAGATGTATTAATTTTCTAGGGCTGCCATAACAAAGTACCCAGGATTTGGTGTCTTAAACATCAGATATTTATTTTCTCACTGTTCTGGAAGTCTAGAAGTCTAAAGCATCATGTTGGCAGAGCTGGCTCCTCCTTTGGCCTCTCTCCTTGGCTTGTAGCCATCTCCACCCTGTCTTCCTCTGTGTGTGTCTGTGTCCTAATCTCCTCTTCGTGTGTGGACGCCTGTCATGTTGTATAAGGCCCACCTTAATTTAATTTAGTTTCATTTCATTTCATTTAAGGACTTTTAAAGGCCTCATCTCCAAATAGTCACATTCGGAGGTCCTGGGAATGAGGACTGCAGCACATGAATTTTGGGGTCACAATTCAGCCTATAACAAAGGTGAGAGAAACAGCCACCCTTGGGTACCAAGTGACCACTGTACTATCAGATATCCACAGAGAGGGGCACAGAAGTGGAGAATGGGTGGAAACAATCTAAGACACCCCACCTGTGCCCACCCTGTGAAGGGTTCAGCAGACTCCAGAGGGTGGAGAGAGGTTATGCTGAGGCCTCAGGGGGGCAGGAAGGCCAGATAGTTTCCAGAAGATGGGATTTGAAGCTTCTAACTCTTGAGCCCCAGGAAGTTCATTCCCATCCCACTCCTGCTCCACACCTCCCCAGAATCCTACAGAAGCACCATGGAGTTCCTGATATTCCTCAGCTTACTAAAAATGAGGAGTGCCTGTGCTGAGACCATCACAGACCCCTCAGTCAGCCTATACTAAGACTGTACCATACATTCTAGAAGCATCTCTGAAGTAGAAAAGTTGCTTGGAGTAAGGAATTCATATCTAGGGGAAATAGCTGTGGCTGATTTCCCTTTTCTGCCCTTGTGAAAGAGAAGGGTGTGTTTTTTCCCAGCTCTCAAGCTAAGCAAAGGGTCCACAAGCACCTGCAGGGAAGTGACATGGATGCATCAAATCCCATCTGGATGCCTGACCTGCTGCAGAGGCTCAGCATAGAAAACAGTGAGGGGATGCTTTGAAGAGCTTGCCACATGCCCTGGCATTTGCATGCATTTCTGGTATAAATGCTAGATTACTGCAGCGCCTGCCCAACCCAACTACTGAGACCCCAGTACACCAGAGAAAAAAGGTGCCCAAATGAAGCCCAGTGAAAGAGAAAGAATGAGAGAGAGAACAGGAAAGTGGAAGATTAGACCATCCACTTCTCTCCACTGCATGTTCCTGCCATGGCTTAGGTCTGCCCTGATGAGGCAGGAAAACCCTTTAAATTGTGCTGGACCGAAGTCTCTAACCCCTGAAAGTGACCAGAAAGCTATAAAAGCTGCCAGAGAGGTCATTAAGGGACAGAAAAGAAATGGAATATAGCATTTTGAAGTATCTGATTTAATAAATAGATAAATAGCCCATTTTCTATCTACAAAATATTGAGTTCAGTAAGTTCTCTTTTTAAAAAATTTTTATTGTTGTTCAAGTACAATTGTCTGCATTTTTCCCCCACTACTCCCCCCCAACCCCAGCCATCCCCACCTCCCCTGCTTGATTCCAGCCCCCCTTGGTTATGTCCATGTGTCCTTTATAGCTGTTTCTGAAATCCCTTCCCCTTTTTTCCCCCATCATCCCCTCCCACCTCCCCTCTGGTTACTGTCAGATTGTTCTTAATTTCAATGTCTCCGGTTATATTTTGCTTGCTTGTTTGTTCTGCTAGTTAAGTGCCCATCAGTAAACGAGTGGATCAAAAAACTATGGTACATTTACACGATGGAATACTAGGCAGCAGAGAGAAAGAAGGAGTTCCTGCCCTTTGCGACAGCATGGATGGAACTGGAGAGCATTGTGCTAAGTAAGATAAGCCAGGCAGTGAAAGACAAATACCGTATGATCTCACCTTTAAGTGGAACCTAATCAATAAGTTCTCTTGAAGAGACATTTTGCCACTATTGTCCGAAGTTGCAGGTGACCACATCATGATTATAGACCCTCTTACACAGCAACCTTCTCCACCCAGTGGATTCTTTTCCTTAGAAGTTCATCCATACTGTTTCTATGGATGAACTTTTAAATAAGAACTCTTTACTTTTACACAATATTTGTATATTGTTATCATATCACTCAGTGGGTCACCTTTCATATATTCATTATATTTTTATATTTCTTCACTGGAGAACTGCTTCACAACAAAATTGCCTTTCCCAATTTCCTACATTTCAGATTTATCCCTTTGCTAGAAGGTTTTTGTATTCATGTTTATTTATTGTTCATAGATTCATGGAAAACTTTCATTGATAAAGCTAGAGGGATATTTTGAAATTATAGTCATCTAGGAATATCCATACAGTTTCCATACAATTGCCTCCGGTGGTAGGAGGCAATTATTGAAGCAATCATAGACATCTAACTAACTTCCAGGCTACTTGATGCAGAGGTTAGAGTTGGGGCAAATAATTGACTGACAAAAAAGCTTAAAAGGCAAAGCTGGGGTAAGAGATGTCTCTGAGGGCTTCAAAAACCTTTGACATATCCTCATGAATGTAGAAGACCATGTGCATGCATTTGGTTATACATGTGCTCGGGAAAGACCCAAGAAGACCCTGAGCTCTCACTCTGGCTCACTATGAGGCTCTGTGGAAGCGGGAGGTACAGGCTAAAGCAGGGTTGTCCGCTGCCTGGGTAACTCTTGAAGGCGTGCCCCTCCACACACACACATACAGAGAACCTCAGCAAAGACTGGCAGACCATTAGTTCCATGAGTTAAAGAAAACCTTTGTTCCATTATTAACTGACCCTGAAGCTGAGAAGAGATTTCAATGACAAAACATGACAAAGACTACACATTCTATAAAATTTGTTCAGAAAATTCACTTTTTAAAAATGTTCTGGAATCAGAGGGTTATGATGGTTGCACAACTTTGTGAATATACTAAACATCATTGAATCGCACCCCTTAAAAGGGAAATGCTATTGGATGCAAATGTGTATCTTTATTTTTAAGAAACTGCTAGGGCCTCACTGGGGCTGTGGGAGGGCCTAGTGCCAAAGCCTTCCTGTTACTGGCTGAGATAAAGAATATGTTCACATCCATTTTGTTTAGTTTGTACTAGTACACCGAAGAATAACTTTTTTTTTAATTACTTTATTGTTGTTCATTTACAGTTGTCTGCATTTTCCCCCCACCATTCCCTCCACCCCAGCCAATCCCACCCTCCTCCCCTGCTCACACCCTCCCCCTCGGTTATGTCCATGTGTCCTTTATAGTGTTTCCTGGAAACTTCCCCACACTGTTCCCTCCCCTTTCCCCTCTGGCTATTGTTAGATTGTTCTTAATTTCAATGTCTCTGGTTGTATTTTGTTTGCTGTTTTCTTATGTTGATTATGTTCCAGTTAAAGGTGAGATCATGTGGTATTTCTCCCTCACCAGGCTTATTTCACTTAGCATAATGCTCTCTAGTTCCATCCATGTTGTTGCAAAGGGAAGAATCACTTTTAAATCATTTTTCTAGATAATAATGCCAAATGGTGTATATCTTATAGAATATAAATACCCAGTATTCTAACAGGTCCGGAGGGGACAGTTTTGCAGACTAGTTGGGAGGTGGAGTGGGTGGTATGGGACGAGAGTTAGAAGTCTTCTGGGAGGAGTGGGGCTGAGCTAGTCCTTGACGACACTATCCTTGGTGAGGCGGGGGTACGCGGCCCAGGGGCAGGTGGGAGAGGAGGACATCAAAGGTGCCACTCAAATGTGGAGGCACATCCAAAACTTCCTCCCATGCCTGCTTCTGAGCACTAAAGTGGGGAGGGATGTGGGAAAGAACAAAGAAGACAGGAGGTGAACCAGAGGCGAAAGGCACACACCAGGTGGATTTTCCCAGGAGAGCTGGATGCAGGGAGACCAGGTTTTGTATAAAATGTGCTGGAATAGCAACATTTTGTGCACAAAACTGAAATGCGTAAAGAGCATGGAGCTTCTTTAGTTAAATGGATCTAACTAGCACTGTTTCTTGAGCAACCGATCTGCTTGGGGTGGGGATAAAGGGGATACGCAAAATTACTGTTTAGGCATCCATATTTCTGTTTCTTCTGGTTTAAGAAAATATTGTTTGGGGAAATTTTCCAATCAATGTAAATTTTACCTCCCTACTAGCCTTCTTTTTATCCCTTCTCCCATGACGATAGCTGGGTATGTGACCAGGGAACTTAAGTATGGGGCCTGGAGGCCACACAAAAAGGGAAGCCTGGGAGTCTTCTGCTGGGTTTTTGGACTCGTGCTGCCCTCTACCGTAGGAGGACTGAACTGACAGCCCTCCTGGCCAAGGCCAGTTGATGAAATGTGCAGTCAGTGGTGGCCTTGTGTACTGTCCCCAAACCCTGGGCAGGCCCATTGATTGTCCTGGCTCTCTTGGGCTCGCTTTAGCTGTGACTGGAGCCGGGACCCCCCGAGCCTTGGTTGTGGATCCCAGACATCCTGGCCCCAGCAGCCCACCCTGCAGCTTTCAACTGAGGAAGCAAACACCTGTTCATCCCGGAAGAGTGACCCTCACACCTCCCACTCTCCCCACCCAATGAGCCTGTGGAGAAGCACCTTGAGCCCCTTCCCTCTTTGAGGGACACAGGAACCTCTGTATCCACATGATGCCTCTGCTCCTTCCATGACACCAGGTAGGAAACAGGTCACAAGGTTGCTGTTTTCAGCTTTCTTCTCAACCTGACTATTCCACCTCCAGACTCCAGACCTATCAGTGGGAGAGCTGAGGTACACACATGAGTTTGCTTAGCTGCCTTCACCTCTCTTCTCCTTCAGGACCTCAGGACCAGGCTTTTAATGACCTTTCCTGTGCAGAGGAAACTTCCTTCTCCTCTTCTCTTTGCCCTTTCCCCTTCCTGAGTCACAGAGGACCACAAGGTCATCACACCTCCAGGGTCCCCAGCAAGCCCAATATTAAAAGCAGGTCCAAGATTTCTACCCCTTCCCCTGGCTTTGTTCCCACAGAAAGGAGCCAGGTGCCTTAGAGAGGGACCCACGTGAGAAATGTGCTCAAGAGAAGAGCAAACAAGGTGGCCCTTGGGTAGAACAGGGCAGCAGGTGAGGGTCGTGCAAGGAAGCCAGCAGGCCCACAGAAGGGGCAGAAAATAATGAGAAGGGAAAACTTGCGAGCACTCCCTAGAGTCTGGTACAATGTTAAAGTATACCCACACTGAGCTCACCAACAGAAGAAAGCGAGGCTGGGTTCACACTGGCCGGACCCAACAGCACAGTCCCAAGGCTGCCCTGGCAGGTCCATTGTGCGGTTCAGGGGCAAAACGCCAAGTAAGCTCAGTCCCTCCAGGTGAAGCAGGAGGCAGAGGAAAAGCAAAGTGGAGCCTCTCTCTCTCACCTCCTCAGGGGCCCCTTTGGAACAGACCTCAGGAAAGAAAGATCAGGGGTCCAAGTCTACTGTGTGGGTAGAGCACCTGGCTGGTGCGGTGTGCCTGGGAGCAGTGGGTGGTGTGGTCTAAACAGAGTAGTGACATGTGGTTGGAACCAGCGCCCCGTGTGAGCCTGGCTCCAGCTTTGTACCAGTGTGTGAGCCTGTCACCCTCTGAGCTTCCCTCCCACCATCTAGAAAACAGGTGTAATATAAGCACTCTGCCTCCCTCCATTAATGTGAGGATTAGAGAAATGAAATACATGAAAACATCGACTGTTAACATGAAGGCAAAATGATTTTCAAATAATCCCTTGGTATATATCCAGCAAGTAAGGTAATCTAGGCATTAGTTCCCAAAATATTTTAGCTTCAGTCCCTAAGTTTACTCCATCACTGGAGAGAGACAGACAGAGAGAGAGGAAAGAAACACAACCAACCAGAAAGCTACCTGGACTCAAAGCTGGCAGCTGGCCCATGGATTTAAAGAGACACTTTCTTATGGACCAACAAAACAGGATCATGGGCTTAACTGAGAAGAGATGAAAGTTATTTATACATTTCCAATAAAAACAGGACCGTAGTGTCTTCAGAAACCAGATTCTTGGCCTAGGGGCCAGGATCCTCATGCTGCTTCATGGAGTTTGAGCCTAAGAAAGAATATAATTTGGTGAGGTTTAGGTCAATAGCTTCAGAAAAGTAACTCAAGATCTCCTGAGAAGGATAAATTGAAGAGGCAGGGATCAGAATGTCAGGAATTACCCTGCAGGTGTTCCAGCTGTGGGAGGAGCCACTTCCTGGAGCCTAGTTAGGCCAGAGCCTATAAAACACATGTCAGCACCCGCTCCTCATCTGCCCTAACCTCCAGAACTGCCCTGTCCACCTCTGGATCTGCTCAGGTAAGTGGGACCTAGAGAACACAGCTGTGAGGATGAGGGGCTGTTGGAGATCATGGGGGACAGGAAGGGCAGAGAAGGAGAGATCGGACCTTGGGTCTATTAGGATCCACCTGCGAATTATAGCCCCTCAAACTGGATGGTGAGTGATCAGCAGCCTAAATTCTTGGCAATGCCTGGCCTCTGAGAACTGAGACAGCTGGAGAGCATGTGTCCTGGGCCACTTACTCCTGACAGACACATTCGTGGACACTGACAGAAGATGGAGATGTGCATGAAGAAAATGGGAACATCCATTAATACCACGAAATACCATCGTGTTCTTTCCTCTGCCTTAAATATGATTTCCTTCTTGCCTGCCTTCCTGTCATTCTTTCTTTTCTCATTCATTTATTCATTCATATATTACTGATATGTTCTATAGTTATTTATTGAGTTCTTACCAAACACCTGGTGCTGTTCTGGACACTAGAACACAGAACTGTGCAAAAGCAGGGATGGTATGTGGGGTGACAATCTCTGTTCTTGTGGAGTTTCCATGCCTCCATTTTAGTGGAGGATCTACATTTATTGGATCTTCAATGTGACAACAACTGTGAGGTATAGGTTCATAACTTAGAAATATAAAAGTGAACAAGATGCAGGCTTTGGCTGTGTGTGTGAGTGTGTTTATGTTTGTGCTAATGGCTAGATCCAGATACCAGCAGCTTCAAGGTAGATTCCAAAGGAGGAACAGTGACCCAAGATTTCACCAGACCCTAAACCATTTGTCCTGGGTTTTAGGTTGACTGAATTCCCAGCTAGATGTCCTGCCAGCAAACCCAGGAGTTGTGCCAGCCTCCTCTTAAGAAGCCCGCAACCAAGTGTCCCCCAAAGTGTCCCCCTAATGGGCCTCCCAAGATGCCCTGCTCCATTGTCTTCCTGCTGTGATAGCCCCAGGGCTGCTGTGGCCTCACCTGCTGTGACCCTCGCTTTGGAGCTGCTTCCCCCAGGACTCTGAGCATCAACTGAGTAACCAAAGGGGCAAGGACCAGTCTTGGGCTTCTGGTCCCTCAGTCCCTTGATGAGTGCCACCTGTGGAAGAGGTGACCATGCTGGAGCTGTGCCTCAGGAGCAGCCACTGGCACAGAGGCTTTGGGGCTGGATTCCAACTTGTTTTCCGGTTGTGTAGACGTGATTGCTCTGAATGAGCTGCTTTGCTCCAATACATATTTTAAAGTCCCCTTTGGCCCCGTGTGTTTTTTTAAGATTTTACCTATTTATTTTTAGACAGAGGGGTAGAGAGAGGCGGGGGGAGAGAAACATCAATGTGTTGTTGCCTTCTGCACGTCCCCACATTGGGAACCCAGCCTGCAACCCAGGCATGTGCCCCGACCAGGAATCGAACCAGCAACCCTTTGGTTTGCAGGCAGGAGCTCAATCCACTGAGCTACACCAGTCAGGGCTGGCCCTGTGTGTTTTTGATTGCTGTTTCCACTCTACTTACCATGTCCTACTCCTTCTCTCTGAATAGATGGCTGGGTTCCTAACTCAGCCTGAATAAGAGAAAAGTCAAACTACCAAACAGAAAGAGATTACATATTATTTTTTAAAGATTTTATTTTATTTATTTTTAGAGAGAGGGGAAGGGAGGGAGAAAGAGAGGGAGAGAAACATTGATATGTAAGAGCAACATCAATCAGTTGCCTCTCACAAGCACCCCAACCAGGAACTGGGTCACAATCTAAGCATGTGCCCTGACCAAGAATTGAACCAATGACCTTTTGGATTGAAGGACAATGTTCAAACAATTAAATCATGCAGGTGAAAGCAGAAAGAAATTAATTTTTAAACATACACATATGCATTGTTTTAATAAACTTAAAATGTGGACACATTACTAAAACAAGTAAACTAGGAATATACAGGTACATCAAGAAGAATTTTACTATAAAAGTATATTCAAAATGTTTCTTTAAATAATCATCTTTTAAGTGACTATGGAAGAAAGTGACCTTTCATGTAAAAAGACATGAATTTGGGCATTAGTTCATAATGCCCTTTCAATAAAATATAGCATTAGTTTACAAGTTTGTGTTCAGTCTTTGCTGCTAAATTAGTTAATATTTAAAGAGAATTTGTGCAAAGAAAAACCTGGGCTTCCCTGAGTCCAGATGAGGGAAACACACCCCACAGGCTCCTTATGCAGAAGGAGGCTAAGTGAATTAGCCCTTGACATGCACATGTTAAATAGAAGCCCATTGTCAGGTGTGCAGTGTATAGGAGAGGATGCCTATATGGTTCTTCAATATCTTTCCCTCTCATGATCTTGGGACGGGGTGTCTCCCAGACCCAGCTCCACCAGCTCACACATCCCTCAGATGGATGTGATGGAATGAACTATGAAGCAAGCTCAGCACCCATCCCTGCTGGAGCCTGGAACTGTCATCAGAGAAGGCCTGAGGAATGGGGGTTAGTCTCACTGGGAATCCCTAGAACCTTCTGTAGATCTCCAGTGGCTCTACCCACCTAAATATTTATAATTAATAACTATATATTATTTCCTCTTACTTGTCAAACTTCTGTCTCTCCGTTGGAACACAGTCAAGATGGGCAGAGTATATTTCTTTAAACCATGTGGTGTCTCCAGATTTGGCCACATAGCCAGTGAATACTTGCCAAGCATATGTAAGAGTGAGACAATGAACTCTGATTCTTGACCTCACTAGTGGGGGATAGTCCAAGAAAATCCTTGAATTTTCCCCCTTAGAGATGCTTTGCTGTTTTAAACTCAGCCTGGCATATCCCTCTCTCTTTACTGTTATAAGACCTTCTTGATCTTTATCTGATTTGCTCAGCACAGAATCTTTTGGAATAGTTCCTTGGTCCAGGGCATTCCAAGGCACAGATGTGATGGTTGGTAAATGCTTCCTTAATGCTGACCTATTTGTCTAAAACATCATTTAATTTCAGTGATGAAAAAGACTCCAAAAGTGCATATAAATTATCCTAGGCTATTGGGTGTGTGTGTGTGTGTGTGTGTAGTGATGTTATCTACCATATTTTGCCATGTATAATGTGCACCCACATTTTTGATCCAAACTTTCAGGAAAAAAATCTTTTATGTTAATTTTTTAATTCATTTTTTATTTATTTATATTTAGATCTTTGTTTTTTGTATTATAAAGGAATTTCAGCATTTATTTTTGAGCATATTATGGTACAAGAAATTTTATGTAACAAATAATTACAAAAGACAAGAACAGATACAAGGCATTTCAGGTACTGCTGATGTATAATACACATCCTTACTTTTCTCTCAAAAATTTGGGCAAAAATGTGTGCATCATACATGGTAAAATATAGTAATTAAGATAGTGTGGTTCCCTAGTAGCCTATAATAGTGTTGTCTGGGTCATGAAAACATCCACTCCATCTCTGTCTTAATTGAGAGACAATGCACAGGTACTGATTACAGAAGGCACTAATCAGGCAATAAGGGTACCAGGGACTTGGCATGAGGGAAGGATTTAGAAAGCATGGCTATCAATGATCTGGAAATCCACCAAATGAAAGAATGGACAACCTGGGCCATTCAGATGGACTGACATTCTGGGACTTGCAGTGATGGTCACATCCAAAGAGAGCTTAGTGGACTTCAGCTTCCTTTATAAAACCAGGACAGATGGATTATATATATGTTAGCATATCTAGTGTGTATGAACTTATTATTATTATTCCATATTGAGAAATCTGTTGCTGTTATATTGAAAACGAGTTATGGTGATTTTGAGGTAAAACTGTCTGAATTTTATTACCACCTGTGTGAAGTTGGGGACTTTGCTTAACCCTAGGAGCCTCAGGTTCTTCATTAGTGTGGTGGGGATGTGAGTAGTATCTACACCACAGGACTGTGAGGAAGATTAAATGGGATAACATGTGCAGCAGAGTTAGACCAATACCTCCGACAAAATAAGCAGTCAACAAACAGTCGTTATATTATCTTCTGTTGTTTACATGTATGTCTATGTGTTCTGTTTTCAATAACCTTTCTGAGGCCCAGTGTGGGAGGAGCCCTGTGGGGTCACCTAGGTGCTAAATGATACTGGTTTCCTAGGGAGTGGATTCAAATGCCAAGTGAATAAAGAAGAAATACAAAAGTAGCAGGGGAAGATAAACATTTTGAAACCTCATCAGCACTTACAGCCAAGTGTCAATTATTAACCTCAGTTTACTTCTGAGGCTGAACTTGGGGTGTCCTGCAGGCCAACAGGGCAGGGGAGAGATAACCTAAGAGGGGATGGGAAAATGGCCCAAAACCTAGAAGTAAGGCAAAAACAGATTTCTGAGTAGTCATTTCAATTTATATTATATGCTAGTTATGGGGAACCTATTTGTGCATGATGCAACCTGTGACTCAGCTCTGGGTCTGAACGCAGTCCAGATCGCCTGTGGTATGCAGATCACATCTGTGGATAGGTTTCCCGTGGGGAATTGGGACTGCATTGTACCTAGGCCACTTTGAAACTTGCTCTTGCAAAAACTCCCTCACCTGGGATGGAAACAGCAGAAGTTTACTGTGACTTGTGCTGGACTTCCCAAGCACGAATGTAAACAGCCCAGCCTTCTCACCTTTACATTTGTAGATGACCTTTCTCTTTGAAGTAACCAGCAACATTCTTTCCTTTGTTATCTGTAAAAGGTATCCACCCAAAGCAAACCTGTGCATAGTTAATAAGAACCATCCTGGAGTGTCAATAAAAGCCTATCCAGGCGAGGGGCAAGGGCCCTCTCTGTCTGAGGGAGAGCGGCCATGCAGGCCCTCTCATGGAGAGAGTGGCCAAGCTATCCCTTTTCTCCACGGGATTCCTTTAGTCTGCGTGAATTTGTTCGTCACTTGTTCGGGGATATAGGACAAGCATTCCACAACAACACGCGGTCCTTCCTGACGGGACCGCGACATCTGGCGCCCAAGAACAGGGACAACCGGAGGCTTCAAGCCGCAGTTGTGGAACCAACACACCGACAAGGTGGAAACGTGCGCGCATCAGCCCAGGTAAGGGCCAACGACACTGAGGCTTCTCGGTAAGGTCGTAGGGTGTGTTGACATTCAGGGAAAAGGAATTTCTTCCTAGGTCACCCTCTTGCGATCGTGTTATTTCTGCATTATTTCCATCCCCTCTTTAGTAAGAGGAGCCTTGCTCTCTCTCTCCCAGGCATCCATCCCCATGGCACAACCCCCAACTAGGTCTCAGCTTAGGAGAAAGAGCAAAGATTTTCCCTCTAATCAGCATTTGAGACAGTAGCTGGTTACAGGGCTATTTACAAGCGTTTCAGCAAATCCTTTGTTTCAAATCACCTTTTGGGCTCTTCTAAAGACCAGGAGCAATGTTTTAGATTAATTCAGCAGCTTTTTAGGCTGCTGGATGTCTCCCAGATAAGGGATCTTTAGATTTGGAAATATGGGGAAAAGCAGGGCAGGGAAGCCCTCACAATCAAAGAGCTTGAAAAAAAAAAGGGGAGGGAAACTTCCGGCCAAGATGGAGGCGTAGGTAGACACACTGTGCCTCCTTGCACAACCAAAAGAAGGACAACAACAAATTTTAAAACAACCAGAACTGACAGAAAATCGAACCGTACGGAAGTCCGACAACCAAGAAACTAAGAAACATACATCCAGACCGGTAGGAAGGGCAGAGAGGACTCGCGTGGCGGGGCGGCGGCTGGTGGATCCGGGAAAGGCGCGGCTGGCCGGGAGAGGTGGTGGCTGTGGACCGGGCGTCCCACTCCCTCGTGAGGATAAACGGGGAGGAACAGCTGGGGAACAAGACAGACCCCACAATCCAGAGTTCCTGCGCGGGGAGGTGAAGCCTCAAAGCCTCTGATTGAAAACTCCTGTGGGGATTGAGGCGGCGACAGCAGGAGAAACTCCCAGCCTCACTGGAGAGCTCGTTGGAGAGACCCACAGGGTCCTAGAGCATACACAGCCCTCCCACCGGGGATCGGCACCGGAGCCAGCACCAGAAGGGCCCCGTTGGACCG
>VMDR010028522.1:0-13115 GCA_007922815.1 Macrotus californicus
CACTGTCTTGTGAAGTAATATCAAATATTCAAGTGTGTGTGTGTGTGTGTGTGTGTGTGTGTGTGTGTGTGTGAAAGACACCTGTTGATGTCTGGCCAGTATCTGAATTTACTTTTTATTTTGAGGAATCTCAAAACAAACTGGTGTCCAGGAAGGTCCCCTTCCTAGCTTCTTGGGTACTAGTGAGCAGTCATGTGACCTAGTTTCAGCCAAACTAATGCTGCCACCCAGGACTTTGAGTCCTTTGAGAGTGATACACAGACACAGAAAACCCTCAACAGATGACTCATCAGATCTGTCGCCACACTGAGACACACTAATGCTGGCATTTTGTGTCTTGCTATCCAATCTGTATATTTCTCCTTTCTTCTTACTGAATAGGGTAGAACTTCTAGTATGTTGAAATTGGAATGATAGTAGGCAACCTTTTCTTTCTCCAACAACTGTCCCAGGGCAGCAGCGCCCAGCACAGGATAAAGAGTGTCCAGCACAAACTACATCCGCAGCAGCTTCCAAAGCCGAATTTTCTTACAGTGAGATACTGACTAGGCTTTGCTGTGCTTTAGGGTTCTGTTTCTTTCTTAAGCCTGGTAATGCAGTGTCTGTAATGGAATCTGTGAGCTCTACAATGTTTGCAAAAAAGTCCCTTTCTGCTTTAGACAGCTGGATTCTATTATTTAAAAATAAGCCTGACTGGTACAGTTATCAATTGGTATGACTTCCTAGCAAGTGTCACTAATAATGCCCTTGCATTTCAGAAATTGCCATTATTTTTCTAGGTAGTTCAAAAGGTTTACTAGAAAATGCATGTGCTTTGAAGCCAGAGAGAGGTCAGGTTTGAATACCAGAAATGGTTATTTCCTACTTGTGTGACCTTGGGCAATAGAACTAATTTCTCTCAGCCTTAATTTCTTCATTTGTATGTATTTAAATTTTTTTTTTCAGATTTTGTTTATTTGTTTTCAGAGAGAGGGTAAAGGAGGGAGAAAGAGAGGGAGAGAAACATCGCTCAGTTGCCTCTTGCATGCCTCCAACCAGGGACCTGGCCCACAACCCAGGCATGTTGCCCTGACTGGGAATCGAACTGGCGGCCTTTTGGTTCACAGGCCACTGCTCAATCCACTGAGCCACACGAGGCCAGGGCTATTTTTGAAGCTTGAATAAGATCATGGTAAAATCCCACATATTCCATATTCATCTCCAATCCGCCACTTTTCTCCCTTATTCCATGGCTCACGTTATATCTGTACTTTCACTCATGCATACCTCCATTACAGCGAGAACTGCTTTATGGGAGTTCAACCACTTCTGTCTCTTTAGGCTGTGAAATGTCTATCCATAAAATCTAAACGTCTGCTTTCTTCACTGTACACAGGTTGCTGGAGTTCTGGTAAAGAAATCGGAATTAACCCATATAAAGTCAAGCTGCCTTTTTGCCAGTCTCATAATACTATGTTCAGATCAAAATAAACAAACAAAACCATAGCCTATATCCAATAAGCCCTAAAAGTGAAAGGAGATTTTAAATCCTTACTGAACTCTGATGAAGAAACACTAGTGTAGGATTTCATTTCTAATGTATAGTAAATTATCTTAAAATTCTCTTTTGTCCTGCCCTTAAATCACAGAGCAGAGCAGCTGCCCCGGAATCACATTTCATATGCCTGACATCTGCCTCCAACTATCTTCCGAAGCTTCACCCAATATGACATTTTACTTCAATATAGCCCCCCCTCCAGTCTTTCTGGACTGTTGATTATTTTCTTCCTCTAACTTTCTAATGTAAATCAATCTCACTTCCTTGACTTCTTTCAATTACTCTCCCTTCCCAATACATAAAAGAACAAAACTAAATTGGCTCTGAAACTGACCAGGCAAACATTTATTAACTTTTAAAATATTTAAATATTTTATCCTTTCCCATGCCGTCTAAGATTTCTCCTTTCTCTTTTCCTCCCTTTGCCTCACATCTTGCCTCTCCCTTGCATACTCCCTCCCCAGTCGTGTAGATTTGGGCCATGACATATTTTTATCTAAAATCTCAAGGGTATTTGTCTTTCGCTGCCTGGCTTATTTCACTTAGCATAATACTCTCCAGTTGGATCCATGCTGTCGTGAGAGGTAGGAGTTCCTTCTTTCTGCTGTGTAATTGAACAACAATAAAAAATAAAAAGAATTTAGCCCTGGCTGGTATAGCTCAATGGATTGAATGTGAGCCTGTAAACCAAAGGGTTGCCAGTTCATTTCCCAGTCAGGGCACATGCCTAGGTTGCAGGCTAGGGCCCAGCAAGGGGTCCGTGAGAGGTAACCACACATTGATGTTTCTCTCCCTCTCTTTCTTCTTCCCTTCCCCTCTCTCTAAAAATAAATAAATAAAATCTTAAAAAAAAAAAGAATTTAAAAAGGACAATCATGAAGGAAAAAAAGCCAAGGATGAAGATCTGGAATGGTAAAAATTAGTAGTAACCTACCCATTCTAAATTTATTTGGTGCTTTTCTTTTTAATAGTTGTATTTGATCAATCATACCTAGTGATGACATCTGCTAGCACCTTTACATGGCTTTTGTTCTACCTTTTTGTGTTATGTTCACATGTAAAAATTATACTTAAACTTTTGGTTGAAAATCCAAAAAAAAAAAAAAATCTCAACTGTGTCCTTAAAAATGCTTGGCAATCCTACATTCCCCTGCCTGGTCTCTTTCTCCATTTCTCAGCCCAGACCTTTCTCCTGAGCTCTAGATTCACAAACGTTTTTGCCTTCTGAGCATCTTCACTCGGTTGCTGTATGAGCATTTTAAACACAAATTTAATAAAATGAAAAACTCAATATCTTCCTCCCTAAATATTCTCCTTCTTTTATTCTCTATCTCAACTTCAGTTTCTCACTTAAACAGAAAGCCCTGGATGATCCCTGACTTTCCCATTTCCTTCATATCCCATGTTAATTAATCACCAAGTCCTGATATTTGGGATTGCTAAAGTCTCTTAAACCTGTGCACTACTGCACACATTAGCTGCCACTACCCGAGAGCAGACTAGCATCCAAACTTGCCCTTTATTGCTCTTTACGTCTCCAGGTCACCTCATTTCAGTTCACCATTTTCACTATAGTCAAAAGAGTCTTCCTGAAAATGCAGATCTCATTCTGTCACTTAGTAACATGGGTTCTAGAGTGTGACTGCGGAGTTTTGAACCCTGGTAAGAAAGCAAGTAAGAAGGAGAGAGTTTATGCTATGCAGTTAAGCACACAAACACCAGTTTGTCTGCCTCGGTTCAAACTGCCCAACTGCCTTCTTATATGTGACCTTAGAACAATTATTTAACCCTGGAGTGTTTAGTTTTCTTAATTGTAGAATTGAAACAACAAAAGCATCTATTTTATAGAGAAGTTGTGAGGATTACATTAATTAATAAAAAACTCTAGTACATTAAGAGCCACATAAATGTTTGCAGTTATTATTATATAGCCTTACATAGGGTTTTTGTACTTCAATACTAGGAATAATATGTACAACATAGGTTTTGGGTTTTTTTTTCTGATATTTGATGATATGAAAGAGACTTGCATTAGGTGTCATATCCACTTAAGGCATTCCCAGTCCTTCCCATTCCCCAAGGCAGGAAGGAAAACAAAGCGCGTGCACCCAACTGCGCTGGTGTACACTCCACATCACACCATTCATCACATGCAGGTAAAACTGACTGCTTCTGCGTTTTCCTCACCACACTGGATGCTCTTAGATTGCAGGAGCTACATATCCTCCAGTGGTTCTACTACTGTACATCATAGCGAAATTTTATTGTAGAAATGAATGAATAAATACATGTAAAGTACCTTTTCTTATGTTTAGCAAACAGTAGGTGATCAGCATATATCGATTCCCTTTATCAATTTTCTCAGTCTATGGTGGGGATGATGGTATGACAATCTTCTAGGGCTCTCTCTGCTTTTAATCTTGACCTTTACCAGCCAAAATGCCAGAGCATTTGGTGAGTCCTTTTACTTATCTAAATCAATGGTCACTGCTGAGTTTCATGATCCCAACCTCAATAATCTCCTCATAACAAGAGATTAAGTCCCATTTCCACTTCTAGGCCTTTTTCTGAAGGGACAACACTGGAGAAAAATGTCTCTAACAACAGTTCAGGATACATTCTTCAAATACCACAATGCCCTGTGAAATGGGTAAACGTGAGTTTTCCAATAAACACCTGCATGAGGTGGTGGTTTGTTCAGTTTAAAATTATGCCCTGGAGATATCTTAAATCCCAGCTCCCTTAACTTTTCATAAAGATAACTGGAATTTTACACATACTCATAACTAGAATATACATTAATATCTTTCACTGTTTCTTACTGGAGTCGCCTCTGGTATTTCGGTTAGGAAAAATCTGTGTTAGATGGGGCTGTTTCAGGCCCTGCCCAAAATTGAACACTCATGGGCCTGGCAGGAGAAATTCAGTGGCAGTAACTCATTTTCAGATAGATCATTCATACACCTTCTAAAATGTATTCTTTCCCGCAATATGCTTACTGCTTTGACCCCTGATTCCTACTGATGAAGGCAAGGTAGTTGTGAAGGTTATGATTGCTTATTTCCCCTCTCAAAAGGACGTGTACTTTTGATATATACAAGTAAAATGGTGGGGAAAATCAACACTTTCAACAATTGTTGAATACTTATATATTTTTAAAATATTACGTTTGAAATGTTTTAACACATACTCAGTTTTAGGTTAAACATGTATAACTGGGCACTCTCTCTTAAAATATGAAAGAATTCCACTTAAAAATGATTGAAACTCTTCAAAAACCATGACCAACAGATATTTTAAATTGGATAAAAATTATTTAAATTGTAGCTTTAAATAGATTTATATGGACAATTCTACCCTAGCTTCCTAGGTATATTATGAATGGGTATTTAATATTTTCAAATGCCCCTTTGCCATTTTCATCAAGATGGTCGCATAAAAGAAAAATGTGAAAATGAAGACCAGTCATTTTTTGTTTTGATGATAACAAGTATGGTGAGTCACAAGGAAGCCCTAATGCATGGGAGGTCTTGTCTTCCTTAACTCGCCATGACACTTAACCTCAATGCAGCAAATCAGTGAGCTAAATAACTCAAACACACCAAGCGATAACAGCTCCTGAAGTACAGCTTTTTGAGTCAAAAGGAAAATATAAACAAAGTTCTAATTTACAATTCAAACCTAACCTTTTCTGTTTTGAAATAACTGCTCTAGCATGCTTCTTACATTGTTCTGAAGAAGTTGGGCATTCCTACCTATTCCTCATTACATCCATCTTTTTCTACTTTACTTTCTTTTTAAAGAATATTTATTAAGCATTTTTTTTAACTCACAGCACTATCCTAGGTACTCTGAATTATGTTAGGTATAGGGGTAAGTAGGCAGAGCACAGAGGATTTTTAGGACAGTGAAATACTCGGTGTAATATTATAATGATGGGTACTATGATCCATTATACATTTGTTCAAACTCATAGGATGTACAACATTCGATACATCTGGGGTGATTATGAGGTGTCAGTGTAGGTTTATCCTTGAAAAGAAATGGACCATTTGAAAAGTGATGCTGATAATGGGGAGGCTATGCTTGTGTGGGAAATCTCTGTACCTTCTTCTCAATTTTGTTGTAAAAATAAAACTGCTCTAAAAAAAAAACACCTCTTTTTTGAAAAATATAAGAAAAAAGGACATTAAAAACACATAATTTTTCAAATACTTTATTTTCTAGACAACATAATAAACACAAAAAAGGACTGGATAAAACAGGCATGCTGCAAGCAATAAAGCATGAGTGGCATTGTGGAAAGAACACTGAACCTGAGTTAGAAAACTTGGTTTCAAATCCCAGATTCTATGTGAAATTGGGCAAGGCACTTATATGCACTTTTTCTAAGTCCTAGTTTTCTCTTCTGTAAAATAAGAATAATATTTCTTTTAGATTCGTTCTGAGAACTAATGTGCTAAACCACTGAAAACACCAGCATAGTATAACTAGGCACCCATTAAATGCCCGCCCTCGCCTTGAAGTCTGGGAATGAAAAACAATGCAGTATCATTATCTGCTGAGATTTAAAAAAAAAATCCTGTTTCATTAATTTGCCTAATTTCATGATTTATGGGAGAAAACACTGACATAGAAGAGTAGGAAAGCCCTACCTGTCTTCACTCAAACCTAAGTTTGCCAATCCATTATCTCCTACTGTCTGCACACTTTGTTAGTTGTAGCAGAATTCAGAACATACTGCTGATTTCATTAGGAAGATGGTCTACACGGGCAGGTATGTCAAAAAGAGTCAAACACAGAATACCAGCCTAAGAAAGTAGCTAGGAAGGCAGTTTGGGGCTGGGTTGCTCAACTATGGCACTATTTACATTTTGGGTCAGATAAAATCAGTTGTGGGAAGGCTGTTCTGGACATTGCTGGATGAACAGTAGCATCCCTGGCCTTGTATCACACCCCACCCATAATGATATCCCAAAAGGTACCAGGTATTGCCAAATGTTCCTTTCCGCTAGACCCACCGATTCGGTGGTAACAGTGGCACAAAGAAAAGAGTGAGGTAATTAATAACACTATCCAAAAGATTCACAGTTAAAAATAGGCACAATTTTAAAAGATTACTAACATAAAAAATGATAAATGTTCACATGAATCAGGTCTGGGGAAAACTGTAATATCTTATCTACTTGATACTACTGAAGAGGAATGAATGTAATGTAATGACTGTACCAAAAGTCAGAGCTGAGAGAAAATAATAATGGATTGGGTGGGGGTAGACACAAGATACGTGAGTGAGTGAGTCGATGGGCAAAGAGGCACCACATACTAAACCTGACGAGCTCAGGGGAGGCTCGTGGGGTGGCCTTATTAGCTCAGGGACCTAAGTAACCACAGGGTGGGCTGAAATTAAAACACATTAACTAAAAGCATGGCAGGTAGTCATGTCCTAGGCTAGAATCTTCCCTGACAAAAGTCAATCTTTACCTTAATTAAGCCTATTTGCATCTATAATAACATACCTTTGGAATGTCAAAGTAATTTCCTTTTTCAAGACTCCTGACAGCACAGATATCACACCAGAGCAGAGACCACAAATCCCCTCATTGTTATTGAGTTAACTGTTGATTGTAAACTATCCGGTATCCACCTGTGTAAAAGAAGGTATGTGTCTACCATTTTAGTTTTTATCCAATCCCAGAAGTTTCCCTGCTTTGCTTTCCCCCATCTCCCTGACCTGTCACCAATGGATTTCATGTAACCCACTTGTGTTCTCTCTTCGGGCTGTAGTGTTAAAGCAGGGTGCAGAACTAACATTTTTGCAGAGCATTTCCTCTAGCTGTTGAGATTCTGCTTCCCAGCAATCGTCAGTTTGGCTCAAATAAACTCACAAAAATTCACTATAGGTTTAAATGTTTCTTATGTTGACACATCAGTTCAAGGATAACTTTTTCAGTGTGTCAATTTTAATTTGCTTAATTTATTTTCCAAAATAGTAACTGAGAAATACACAGTATTGGATTTTGCCTCTTTAAATAAACATTATGTGGACAGAGATAAAGATCAGAAATAAAGGGTCATTTAAAAGTAAAATAAGATTAAGATATAAAAGGTCTTTTGCCCATTACAGTGTTTCCTGGAAACCCTTCCCCTCACTGGCCCATTTTTCTATTTTTTGCATTGATTTGTAATAATTCTTTTTCAATTACATGTGTTGAAATGGATTCTCTAATTTGTATTTTGTCTTTTCATTCCCTTAAAGTAACTTGTGATAGTGTGAGAGAAGATCACAATTGTCATGTAGTAAAATTTAACAATCTTTTCCTTAACAACTTCTTCATTTTGTATCTTAAATTTTTTCCTATTCTGAAGATATTCCCTTAAAATTTTATACTTCTTCCTTTGACATCTGGGTCCTTACTTCACCTAGATTTGATCTTTACATATGGTATAAAGTGGGGTCAAATTTCATTTTTCCACTATTGAATAATCAATAACCCCAATACCATTTATTGAAAAGTCAACCCTATCACAATGCTAGTTCTGTTTAAAGGGGGGAGGAAAAGTAGGTTTACAGCTGTTCCTCAGGAAAATAATACAATAATAAATAATAATACAAAGATAAACTTTTTTTTGTATATCCACAAACCTACTTTTGCCTCACCCTGGATAGTAAGTTTCCACTCACATGAATGTTTCTGGGCTGCTCTGCTCCACTGACCAATCCATATACCTATTAATTACTGAAGTTTTATGCCAAATCTTCATATCTGGTATTTAAGTCTCTCCACATTATTCTCCTTCAAGAGTATCACACTGTTACATTAATCTCTTCTTTTATTTATTAAACAGATTTGTTTTACATTGTTTCATAATTTTAATCTGACATGACTATAAATCTTATTCTTCTGAATACTGTTTCTGATACCATTTCATGATAGCTGTTTTGTAATTTTTGAGTGTAAACTCATCTTTTTTTGAATTATACCTTGGAAATTTGAGTCCTGTAGAATCTGAGTCCTAATCAAAGTAGATTTGTTTAGATAGGACTTACATTGCTCCTGCCAGCTACTTGAAGGATTTTAAATTTAGGGCCACGTTAAATTATTGGCTTTGATTTCCTGTTTTATATCATCTATGTGGTGTGACTTTCAGTGGCAAACTCACAGGACCAGCTTTTGGTTACAGATGATCAGGGATATGTTCTTTATACACTCGGTGCCAGGCTTTGAACCTGTCAGTTTTTCTTGCAGTGCTGTAGGAGCTGTGTCGGCTGATTGTATTATGCCTTCTGACTACGAACGTACAGAGATTTGTAAGTGTGTGCGTGAGGAGGCCTTACGTTTAGACTGTACACCTAGGAAGAACCCTGGACTTGAACTGTCTGCTATTCATCTTTCAATGAGGCATGAGTCTGTGAAAACTCTGGTCCAGGGTTTACCACGTTCAACAGAGGCCTAACTTTCTGCGTTGCACTTTTGCCTATGTTTTTTTTTGTTTGTTTGTTTGTTTTAGCCTCCAGTTCATAGTTGCATGCAAAAACTACTTTTATCTATATCACATTATTTTCAGTTGATCATCATTAGATGTTAGGACATTTATTGTATTAACAAGACAAAAATGTACATTTTATTTTTTCCCTCCACTTTATCCTTTCCCTTCTTTCCTTTAAAATGTCTCTGTTGCTTCTGTTTTTGTTTTCAATAACCAGATGCTCATTTTGAAAGAAATTCAAATGAGGCGGAAGTATACAAGAGTCACAGCCCTCCACCCCACCTCCACATAACCCTCAGAAAAAGGCACTGTTAACAGTTTCCTCTAATATATTATTTTCATTTTTACAAAAATAGCTTTATACCTACTTATATTCCCCTGTTGTTTTTTAAAATGACTTTCAAAAATAAACAATGTATCAGGGAGAATTTAATATGTCATTAATTATAGATCTTATCTGTGAATATTTTCAAAAGAAAACAGTGACTTGCAAATCTTGAATTTATTTGTTTTCCTCAATTTAGAATCCTACTTTCTGAAAGACATTTGAAAGTATATTTTAATTTGCTTAATTGAATACGCAATGTTTGATTGCAGGCCCAGACATTCCAGTTCACTTATAATTATGTCATTTATTAATAAACAACTTAAATAAATATGACATATTTTCAAGGTTTGACATTCCAATTTCTCTTTATAAAATCCCATGATCAGAAGTTATTAACCTCAGTGAATTTAGAATTTTATGTCATTAGGTAAGCGGTTTATGAAATATTCTTAGTATGTTATACAAGTTTTTCTTTTCTTTTCAAATGACACTAAATACATGTCAAGTAGCTGTTATACTCTCTAAAAGGACTCCATACTCTGTGTTTGAGCTACCATCTTCTCTGGCTGTTCGCCTATGAAGGTGAAGCACAGCTCTTTCTGAGTGACCAACCGAACAACTTAATGACATCTGCCATCTTCAATATTTTGGACGTCCCCTAACATAAAGGGTGGTGGTTACACATGTTTTTAAGACATGCTGAAACCTGTGAGAACTGAGTGAATAAAGGACTCCTACCATAGAAGTTATTTCTTATTAGCAAAACATTAGAGATCTTTATTTTAAATTTTGTTTATTTCATCAAAAGATATTTTAAATGTGGCTTTTGGAAAACTTTCGGAGCCCAAAGCACAGGCTCTTCAAGAACTAGAACAAATTTCTGGTAGGAACAGTCTGTAGAGTCCGCAAAAAAGCTGCTGCAAAGTTTAGTGAAGAAACTAAAGTGGATGAAAGTGAGCATTTATACCAATCATGTTTTCAAAGAACAGTGACAGAGACAGAAAAAGGAATAGGTGGAAAGACAACTTCTTTCTAACTATAAAAAGCCCACAACAGAAAATGAGAGAAAAACTGGTCAATAAAAAGCACTGTACAAGAAAGGAACTGCAATTATAGTACACTACCCGGTTTTGCAGTGAGCAATGTTACACAGTATCAGGAAGGTAAACATTTTTAGCTAAATTGGCAGGATGGGGTGACAGAGAGCTACAAGTGAGTTAAGTCACCATCTATGATAACAGATTATCTCTAATTTCTATTTATAAATAGTGTCCGATGCTGATTAACCTAGATATAGCAGTAAAAACATACAGATGACTAAAAAGTTGGAATAGTTAAAAGCAATTAAAAATTGAAGCAGTTAAAATTTAAAAAGTTATCTTCAAGCAGATTCTTAGGGAGGGCACACTCAACACTATTAGCTTTACTTTAACATGTGCATAAAATGCACACATTTTTTAACAAGGGAAAAGAGTAAATCTGTAACAGGGAATCCAAGGCCGCATATGCTCTCTCACCCCACCTCTGTGTTTCGGAGTCCAGTGGAGAGGCAACATGGTAGGATGAGCACTGGATGCAGGTCCAGACAAACACGGGTTTGACTCTGGCTCTCCCACGGACTACTTCAAACGTCTGTGCGAGAGTTGGTTCATGTTTTCAGGCCATATTCCTTTACATATAACTAGGCAATAAAGACTCCCATCATGTGGAGCTACTGCTGAGAGGACGACCAATAATCTGTGTGAAGCATATGGCACTTAGAAAATGCTTAATGTAATAGTAGTTGCTATAATTACTCATTGTCTCTTGCCAACAAAAACATCAGCTAAATATATCAAAGTTCGTACTTTCTAAAGCTTCATTTTTATTTTGAAATCTGAATCACATAACAGTCAGGTGGGTTTTATTGTCTGAACTTTACTTGCCCAAATCCTCCTGCTGGAAAGGAAAACTTGAAACAAAACTGCCAATGCTTAATTTGCTTAGCCTCTTTCAAAAACAGTTCTGTCTCATTCAAACAATAAACAGAAAAGCACAGAAGGGAAGGATCTATGCAGCCTTTTCTGAGATTTAGTGGCATGTTTTGATCAACAAAGTTTTTTCACAACAGTTAGCAATATGGTGATTAGTGGTGAGGAAAACAGAAGAAAAGTTCCAAGCAGAAAACAGCTGTCAACCTGGGTACCAGTCCAAGGCCCGAGGCTTTTTAATACTCAAAAGGTAGTACAAATTTAATTATGTTTCCTAAAAGCGGTCCGGATAATAGAACTAACTCTAATAGCAGAGTCTGATTCAGTTGTGATCATGTGCTTGCCTCACCTAACTTTTGTTATTCATTTGTATGTAAGTCCTCAGAATTTGGTAAAGCAAGCTGGAGAAGACATCTTTTCTTCAACATGACAGCGAACAATTACATGTAGCTTTCAGGAATGTAGGCTAATAATGTAACTTTTCAAGCCTGATGCTGTCTGGCATTATTATGATTCATGGAGTCAAAAAAAAAAAAAAGAAACCATCATTCATGTGATGTCTGCTCCTTAAATCTCAAAGGCAGTGTCCAGGACACTGTCTACCACCTGTGAATGATCTACTTTCAAATCTAGATCTAAACAATGAACTAGGATTCCAATTGAATGTCAGCTTCTTGAAGGCAGGGAGTTGGTCAGCCTTGACCACAGCTCTATCAACGCCTGGAAAATGGTTATGCTCAATTAATACTTGTGGAATTAATAAATAAATAAATGTATGAAAGAGTAAATAGTAATTCCTGAGTGATTATGTGTGTTTTCACGATACAAAGACAAAATAACTAGGTAAAAATTAAATACTGAATTTATTTATAGCTCATGACATTTTCCCTTAACTTAAAAAAAATCAAATAATATAGATTAAATAAAGTACTACTTATCTGGAGTTAAAACTGTGCTACTTATACTCACGCCAAGTCAATGCTATGATTTAACTACTTCTGTTCCATCACAAGGTAATTTCACCCATTCCTTATCAGTAAAGATAACGAGAACAATATTTGTAACAATGTTTTCTGTTTCTTACCTAAACTATTATAGCCACTGTAATATAGGCCTGACACAGATGATCTCATTCGCTCTTTACAACAAACCTATGGCACAGATATTATCACATTTGACAAATGAAGAAAATGGAGCTTACAGAGGTCATTTGCCCAAGGTCACAAAGATGGTAAAATCCAGATGAAAACAATCTAATTCTAAAATAACGGGTTTAATCATAGATAGTTAACAAACACAGAGAGACTCACATGACATCTAGTTTAATCTCTAGCCCGAATCATGAGAGAATATTCATCTATTTTTTTTAACACTTACTGAACATCTATTAGCTTCAGGCACTCTGCTAGCTAGCTCTCGTAAAACTCACTTGTAATTCTGAAATACGATAAACAAGGACACATACCAACACTGCTCTCTGGGATCTACCCACTGAGAACGACACTGTGAGAGTTTCCCCACTCTGTTTGTACCCACACGAGACACGTGTGCATTTGTCTGTCCTACCAAGTGACACACATCTTACGAGGCAGAGTAGCACCAGATTCATTTTGTTTGCATCCCCTAGAAATACCTAGTATGGTGCTTTGCTCATAAAAAGTTCTTAATAAACACTGTTCAAAATTAACACTGAGTAAACTGAATTAAATTTCCTAAGTGGAGAGAAAACATAAATGAAGATTTTATCTTTAAATCTTCTGTGCAATTACCCTATAATTTAAAAAAAAAA
>VMDR010028523.1:0-13117 GCA_007922815.1 Macrotus californicus
GACACACACTTTTGATCCAAAGATACAATCAGGTTGAAAGTAAAGAAAAAAATCTACCATGCAAACAGTAACCATAAAAAAATGGAGTGGTACACTATATCAGACAAAATAAACTTTAAAACAACAAAAAAAATGTTACTAGAGATAAAGAAGGATTTGATACTAATAGAAGGGCCTTTAGGAGGACCTAACAATTATAAACATACATATACCTACCAACAAAGCTCCAAACTATGTGAAGCAAAAACTGACCAAATTGAAGGGAGAAACAGAAGTTAAAAGAAGAAATAGATGATTCAACAATGACAGTTTCAGTTATGGATAGAACCACTATGCAGATAAACAAGGAAACAGAAGACTTGAACACCACCATACGTCATCCAGCCATAAAGGGCATGCATAGAACACTCTAACCAACATCAGCAGCACACACATTTTTCTCAAGTGCACATGACACACTCTCTGGGAGAGACCATATGTTAGGCTATAACACAAGCCTCAGTAAATTTAAAAGGATTAAAACAATACAGAATATGTTCTGTTTCCTTTTTATTATTGAATTTATTGGGGTGACATTGGTTCACCAAACTGTACAGGTTTCAAGTGTACAATTCAGCAAAACATCATCTGCACACTGCATTGTGTGCCCACTGCCCAAAGCAAGTCTCTTACCATCTCCCTTAGTTTCCCCTTGCCCCACCTCTACCTAACTCCATCCCCTTTTCCCTCTGACTATCACCACACTGTTGTCTGTGTCTATGTGTTTTACATATACTTATATATATACATACACACACACACACACACACGTTTTTTAAAATCCCTTTACCTTCTCTCATCCAGCTCCCCAACCACCCTCCCCTCTGACAGCTGTCAGTCTGTTCCATGTATTCATGCCTCTGTTTCTATTTTATCAGTTTGTTTTGTTCATTAGATTCCACATATAAGTGAGATCATATGGCATTTGTCTTTCTCTGACTGGCTTACTTCACTAGCATGATAATCTTGAGGTCCATCCATACTGTTGCAAAAGGCAAGATTTCCTTCTTGTTTATGGCTGAGTAGTATTCCATTGTGTAAATGCACTTTACAATGAGTGAAATTGGACGTTAATAATGAAAGAAAGTTGGGTAATTCACAAATCTGAAGAAATTAAATATTCAATCAGTCAAAGAAAGAAATTACAAGGGAAATTAGAAAATACTTTGAGGTAAATGAAAATGAAGACACACATACCAAAACATATCGGATACAGCTAAAGCCATGCTTAGAGGAAATTCTGTTGCTATAAACACCTACATCAAACAGGAAGAAAGATCTTGCCCTGGGACAGGTGGCTCGGTTGTTTGGATTGTCATCCTGTACACCAAAAGTTGCAATTCGATCCCAGGTCAAGATGCATACCTAGGTTGTGGGTTCGGTCACCTGTTGGGGTGTGTACAGAAGGCAACTGGTTGATGTTTCTCTCTCTCTCTCTCTCTCTCCCCCTCCCTCCTTCCTTCCTTCTCTCCCTGCCTGCCTCCCTCCCTTCCTCTTGCTGTCTTTCTGTAAAGTGAATAAAAATAGCCTCAGATAAGGGTTAAAAAAAAGAAGAAAGATCTCAAATCAACAACCTACCCTCCACCTTAAGGTAGTAGGAAGAGAAAAATAAACTAAATGCAAAGCAAGCAGAAGGAAGGAAACAAGGATTAGACTGGGAGTTAATGAAACAAGAGAAACAGAAAAACAATAGAGAACAAAAACCTAAACAAAAGTTAGTTCTTTGAAAATATCAACAAAATGAACAAATCTTTAGCCAAGCTCTCCAAGAGGACAGAAGACTCAAATTACTACAATCATGAGTGAAAGAGGAAATGCTCCCAACATTCCATAAATGGGAAGGATTATAAAGAAATACCATGAACAACTATATGCTAACCGATCAAATTAGATAACAGATGAAATAGACAAGTTCTTAGAAATACATAAACTACTAAAATTGACGAAAGAAGAGAGTAACAATCAAAAAAGACCTATAACAAGTAATGAAATTGAGCCAGCAATTTAAAAACTACCCACAAAGAACAGCCCAGACCCTGATAGCTTCACTGGTGAATATGAAACAGGCACCAACGCCCTCAGTAAATACCTTACGCACTTTGGCAAGTGTCTTTAGTGGTCAACATCAGTGTGGCAACCACGGAATGGGCTGCTCATATTTTCCTGGAAGAATTTGCCCTCCAGCTGGAGTAGCATATTAGCTGACAGTCTCTAGCTGTTAATGCCTTCAAGACCGACCTTAGTTTTCACACTCAGGCCATCCTCTTCCAGGTAGCCCCGGCCACCGACTAAACAGTGTAGCCTGACCATTTCTATGTAAGAAAATAACGTTATCTTTTAGAACTGAAAGATGAGAATTGTTAACTGTAAATTGAAGGAGTTTAGCTAGATGATATGATCAAACCCTGAGATTCTCTCTAGTTCTTACAGTCCATAAATCTATTGAAAAGAATCTGGGCAAGTTTTATACGAACTATCAATCCTTTGGCTCGTGACACTGGCTATTATTTCCAGGAATTCATGTTAACTTAGCTTTTCAGTTCATGAATTAATTACTCAAGGTCTTAGTATTCCTGTCTCTAATTGCTTTATTCCAGTTTTGTACAACCTTGTTATTTTCCTAGAAGTTATTCTGATTGATTAAATAAGAAAGAATTCCATTAAAATTAAATTATATTATTAAAACATGGCAAAGTTCAAGGACTTCTAATGGGTGCTCTATGAAGTAAGACATATCCCCTGACTTCAGGGAGCTTCCTACATAGTTCAGGTGCAAGATTAACACCAATAACATTGCGTTAACATTTTTTTGTATCTAATAACAATTTATTAAGTAACTCCTATAGTCCAGAAAATAGGCCAGGCTACCTCCATGTGGTATCTCCAAACCTCATGGCATCCTGGAATAGCAGCTATTATTCCTCCTTCTTCTTGCCTCTAGTCTGAGAAATGATCATGGCTCCTTATCTAGTTTCTAGTCTCTGAGCTATTTATCATCCCTTTACTTCACTCTTTAACCCTGTTTGCCCAAATTTCTGTATTCTGCTTCTTCTACTAAACCAGCTTGGGTAAATTGGAACCATGTTGAATCAATGTCCAAAAAAAGGCAAACTATAGAAACAGAGAGTAGATAGTGATTGACTACAGCTGGAGCTCAGAGTCAGGTGGTGTAGTTCAGAGACAGAGGAGTTTGGGGTTTGTCTAAGTGGATCTGATTTGGACCTGAGCACCCACACCTGTCCTAGCCCTCTTTAGAATAGATATGAACTCATAAAGCAGGCCCCAAATTCCTCGAGTCACGGCAGCTCCACAAACTATGGCACTGGGAACAGCCCAAGGTCAACCTGAGTAGGGTTCTATCAATCACTGGAGGTTGTGGGTCCTTCCCATTCTGGACCCAAACCCATATATGGCTTCACACAGAACAATACCAAATCTCTAATCCTATGCTATTGTCATAGTGCCTTACATTTTCTGCATTTCCCACTAGACTGTAATCTCTGTGAGGGCAGAAACTGTGTCTATCTGATTCACCATTTCATTCCCACAGACCTGGCACATAATAGGGTTTTAATATGTATAGACAAAACAAAGAGAAGAGCAAGGAGAGATGAACAATAAGAGAAACAAAAACCAAACCCAGTGCACTAAGGAAAGATTATCAAGGGCTTTGCAAGCCAAGCCCCAAATTTGGTGTTTTGCAGACAGTGGCACGTCATCCTATACTGTCATAGAGAGTCAGGTTTTCACACATCAGTATTTAGAGATGTCTAGTGTGGAACTGGCATTTAGACATAGCACAGGATTGATTTTTATATTGCAAATTATACCTTACTCAATGAGATTAAAAAAATTAAGTCTTTATTTAAAAACACATGTCATTCAGTTAATTTTTAAAGTCACACTAGCAAGACATAAGCAGAAATGGTATGAATGGAAGCTGTCATCCCTTCCTGACAAGCTAGTCTGATTCTCCTCTAAAGCAAATCTGCAAAATGATTAAACTGGATTGAGAAACATGAGGCAAGTTAAAACAAACAGAATAACTTTGTTATCATTTGGAAAAAAGAACTGACACTCTGCCATGGCTAAGTCACTCTGCCATGGCTAATATTTATATTGTAAATGCAAATCAGAAGAGTAACAACTTCTTCCTATTACTGAAGAAATACAAATTACTGTGAAATGAAAGAGTTGCCTTCACTACTTTCCTATCTTCACTCTTTTAGCATGCTAAGAGGAACAGTTAATATTCAATTTAGCTACAGAAGCTGTCCCCTCTGACCTTTCTAAGGCCTGAGGTCTATCCAAGGCCTTCACCATGCCACACACCAGTAGGGGGCGCTGTGTCTGGATGAAGGAGGAAAACTGACCAAGAAGAAGGTACTGGAGAGCGCCCATCATGGTGGACTGGATATGGACGGAGAGACTATCCAAGGGAAAATTAAGTTTTTTCCACCATCCTCTGTATTTTGTGTATCTTTTTTATGGCTACTTATACGACTGATAATGAATGACACCAACATACCACAATTTGATAATGGATCCCACCTGAATTATCATTAGAGCCATTGAGGGGCGTAGCAGTGAGGTTACACAATAAATCCAACTCTATGGTGGAGAAGAAAAAAAGAAATGAACGTCAAAACAAATAAAAATAAAATAATAGACCTGAAAGTCAACAATGTACATATTCCAAAGTAATACATATGATCTGAACCTCGATAAAAATGCATACATCTTCCTTTTAATTTCAAATGTGGAACTTGTCAGAAATTTTGGCTTTTCTGCAATTCCAAGGGCTTCCTTCTGTGTTGCATAAATATCAGTGGAGAGGGGAGCATCGTTCACCTTAAGCGTGAATGAGAATGATGCTCCTGTTGGAAGCCACCTGAATCTCCTATTCCTGAACCCATCTCTGCCTTTAGGAAATATTACAAACGCCTAGTGAGTTTTACAAATAAGGCTCATTTTCCAGCTTTAGCTTCCTCACCCCAGATTTTTGGTTGTCATACTGGTCCATTTTCTGTCCAGCTCACTGCCAGGCTCTTTTCTCCACACTCTCCTGGGGTTTGCAGAAGTCATTCTCTTTGCCAAGAAAATTCTTCCCCACTCCCTTACTCCTTGAATAAATTATTTTCCTCTTTCAGGCCTTAGGATGAGGCCTCACATCTGGGAAACCTTTGCCTAATAATAAAATAACTAAAACGTACCAAGAACGTTCCATGGGGCAGGCACTGTTCTGAAGTCTTTCATGTGCATTAACTTTCTAATTATCAGGGAAACTGTAGAAGTAGATATGGTTATCCCACTTCACAGATGAGGAAACTGAGGCATGGAGAGAGGGAATTTCTAAAATAGTATTACAAAGATAGTCCTTGAACTCTGTAGTGAAGGAACCGACTGTGAGAAAATGGTAGAAGAATCAGTTAAGAATTGTGCTGGGGCGGGGGTATTTGCGGCAAGCAGTTAAAATTTGAGGATTATGGCAAAAGAGAGGAAGAGACTGTATTGAAGATTTCTGGAGATGGGGCAGCCTCTGAAGGTGACATGGTCCAGGGTACAACCTTAAAAATGGGAGCCTGGAGTGGAGGCAAGTGTCCCTGGGGACAACTTTAAAAAAAAAAAAAAATCACTGTTCCCCTGGCACCCTGCACAGTATATACTAAATTGTCTTAAACTATCTGTTGGACATACAGATAGTTTGAAATGGTGAAATGCAGTACTTTCAGGCAAGCTCCAGCAAACGCTTCTTGCTTTCGCTTCCCTGTCCCCAACCAGAGGAAGAATATACAGCACAGCCCACAGGCACATTCGCTGCCAGGGCTCCCAGGCTGGTCTCGCTCCCTTAACCGCGGGTTGCAGCTGGAGCGCAAGCTGCATTCGCTCAGCGGTTCATCCTGGTCTGGCCTGTCGGTCCCTGAAGAAGAGAATTCGCCTCAGATGGATGGAACTAGAAAGCACTATGCTAAGTGAAATAAGCCAGGTGGTGAGAGAGAAATACCACATGATCTCACCTTTAACTGGAATATAATCAACAAAAGAAATCAGCAAACAAAATACAACCAGAGACATTAAAATTAAGAACAATCTAACAATTGGCCAGAGGGGAAGGGGGAGGGAATAGTGGGGGAACGGGTTTCCAGGAAACACTATAAAGGACACATGGACATAACCAAGGGGGAGGGTAGGAGCGGGGGAGGGGGGTGGGATTGGCTGGGGTGGGGGGAGAGTGATGGGGGGAAAATTCAAACTGTAATTGAACAACAATAAAGTAATTAAAAAAAAAAAAAAAAAGAAAAGGCCGTGCAAGGAGAACTGTGCTACCAGGCACGCAAGTTCTAGGCCAGACGGCCAGCGTCGAAGTGCGGGAGCTCGGCGACCGCTCTACGTTGGTCCCCCAGGTCTTCCTCTGGCCCAGTAGCCAGGGGGCGTGCCCGAGCTCCGGCGTGAGGCATCGGCCCCTCCGCTTCAGCGACTGGAGAAGGGCTGGACGGTGGCTGCTGCAGGAACCCGGGTGTCCCTCTGCCTTCGCGTTCCCGAGAAACCTCGCACTCAAGGGTCCCCCGCGTCTTCGCGCGCCAGCGGCTGGGACCGAACAAACAGCAAGAAGCTTTGCCCCACCCGCAACGGCACCGGGAGAGGCGTGGCGCAGCAGGCCCCGCCCACGCCGCGCGCGCGCTGCCCCCAGGCAACCGGCACAACACAACAAGATGGCTGCCGCGCCGCCAGGCACCTGAAGGGAACGACAGGGGCATCTCCGCCTGGCCTTGTCCCACGGGCCCGCTCCGCTCGGCTTCTCCGCACTGAGTGCCAGGTGCGGTCGAAGGTGTTTTCCGGCATCCTGAGACGGAACGGTGGGGGCCCGCGGCAAAGGCGGGAAGGCCTGGAGTGGCTTGGGATGCATTCGGAGCGGGGGCGTGTGCTTGGGAATTGGGATTGGATGCGAAGGAGGGGAGGTCCCGGAACGGGCGTGGGGAGGCTTGGAAACCGAAGGGAGAGCGAAGTCTGGAGTCGGGGTTGCGGGGCGGTTGGGGATGAAGGACGAGAGTATACGGCGCGGAGAGAAGGAGGGTAGGGCTGGTGGGTGCCAGGTGACAGGGATAACGGATGATTTGGTTATCCGGATGGGTGTCATGGTATCGGGCGGAATACAGTACATGGAGAAAGATGAGAATTCGGACATTGGGAAGAAGTGTGAGAAGGAGGGTTAAGGAAGAGGTGAATTTTGATGTAAAAACTTGCTTTCAAGTCTTGATTTTTTTCATTTTGTGTGTTACTTATCTGGCTCTGTCACTTTGGGCATGTTCTTTAATCTTCGGGAGCATATGTTTTCTCATTTGTAAAACTAATTGCTAATTACTTTTGAATGTATATGTCAGATTCAGTTCTAAATCATTTGCATGTATTAACTCATTTAGTATTGAAAATAACTTGTATGAGATTACCACCCCTATTTTAAGAGTGAAACCAAGAATCAGAGAGGTTAAGTAATTTACCCAATGTCACACAGTAGGGAAAATCAGGAGTTGAACTCAGGCTGTTTAGTTGCAGAATCCACACTCTTAATTCTTAATGATACACTGCTACATGTACATGAGGTTAATAATTCTGACCTTATACAGTATCTGGTAATGTCTTAATGTTCTTGCAACAGTCCTTTCTTCATTCATTCAACAAATATTTATTGTGCACTGAACAGTCAAATAGAGTCCCCGCTGTCTTGTAGCTTAAGCTCTAGAAGATACAGGCAGTAATCAAGTTGTAAAGGAGATCACTTTGTGCAGAGACATATATAATAGGAGATATAATCCTGCTGTGCATCTTGAGTGTAGAAACCCTGCCTCTCAGCTCTATTTTTAGAGCCTAGCACAGTCCTTGGAGCAACAAAGTTGCTCAATAAAACTGGATGACTGAATAAATAAATTAATGGAAAGGTGTGGGAAGCTTGAGTCTTAGGGTTCTTGAGTAAAATGGAGAGACGTGAGACGAGAATTCAGGATGTTGATAGGACAGAGAAGGACACATTTCTGGGTGTGAAAAGGGAAAAGCAAGCAGCTAAGTAATTTTATGTTGGGATGAAGAGGAATGGGTGGGGGATTTGAGTATTTTCTTTGAGGAGGGAAATAATTGGAAGTTGGAGTATTGGAGTGGATTAGGATGTCAGAATATTTGCTGGGGTGAGCAGCTGGGAAATCAGAGTAGATATAGAAGTATTGAAGCAGGGTAGAGAAATGGAGAATAGTAGACTGTTAGACTATTGGGACAGGATTCGTGGGAAAATTTGGCAGTCAGAATGGGATGAAGGATGGGAGGCAGAGGTTGACAATTGTCTTTGGAAAGAAGAGCAGCTGGGTTAGTGACTTTGGAGAGGAAGGGAACTATTAGGACTAGAGAAAGTGAAAGAGTGAGAGTATTTAAAAGGGTCCAGGAGTATGGAATAAGGCAGAATTGTAGGGAAAGCACTGAGAGGGGATTAAGAGGCTAAGGGATGTAACAGAAAGGGAAGGGATGTGGAGGTCAAGAAATGGGGATGGATATCTGCATATTGGAGTGGGGTGGGAAGGGATGGAAGGTTTGGGGTTGCTGGGGTCTGCCTTTTAGAGAAGATCAGAGAAGAGGATGGAGAGTTAAGGATGTTAGGGATCGCTGGAGAGAGGTGGAGGTGTGCTCTCTACCAAGTCGTGACGCTTGGGATTGTTAGATCAGGGCAGGTATCTAAGTCGTAGAGGGACAGGACGGGTGGTGTTTTGGTGCCTTATCATATGATTCTGACCATCACATCCTTCCAGTGGCTTTCACTTCCTCTGCAGACCACCTTGGGGACTTTCAAGATGTGTCCCCAACTCTGGACTTTTGTTTGGTTTTCTTTTCTTTTTTTAAATTTTTTTAAAGATTGATTTTATTCATTCATTCATTCATAGAGGGGAAAAGAGGGAAAAAGAGAGAGAGAAACATCGATGTGTGAGAGATACATCAGTCGGCCTGCAACCCAGGCATGTCCCTGACCAGGAATCAAACCAGCGACATTTTGGTTTGCAGGCCGGCACTCAGTCCACTGAGCCACACCAGCCAGGACTGGTTTTATTTTCTTTTTTGTCCTTCCTCTTTATACTCTCTAGCCCTTCCTCAGCCCTGTCTTCTCCTTTCTCTTGCTCAGTCTTTGTTTATGTCATTGCTAACTACATCCTAGGGTCAAACAACATCCTCATCTTTCCTTAAAATTGTGGTTCAAGATTTACTATCGCCAGGTGGTAACCCCTGAAATAATGCTAGCCATTCTCAAGCACAGTAAATCCCTAAGCCCAGTTCAGTGAGTTAACTATGCTAGGAGATTGTCATACATATCTGTTGTTTGAATGCCCAGGCTTTTCAGGAGCTATGGCAACCCAGGGAGGGGATCTGGGAATGCACTGCAACTTTGGAACCATCACTTACGTTACAATTCATGAAAGGAAGGAATTGATCTAGATTTCTGGAATTCATTCCAATATGTATTTTTTAAAACTCTGTAAGTGAGTAAGGCAGAGTTTTCTGATCAGGACAGGTAACAAAGGACTGCATGATAGTCTAGTGAGGCCCAAAGGGTCTTGGCCATTAGATACTATGAAGAATTCAGGATGGTTCAGTATTTTAAGACTTAAGAAAGAAGATTAAGATGCAGGATACAAAATAATTGCATTGTATAAAAATTTAGGATGTGCTTTTTTTAACCAAGAAACTAAAAAAATATAAAGCATATTTTTTAGCATGTAGCCTATATGACTATTCTAATTTTATAATTTTCTGTCATGCTATGGGATAGAGAAACATATGCAGAAGTGGAAACTGCCCCTTGACCCTCCACTCTTCTGGTTTTTAATCTGTTGCCCTTAGGAAAACTATATTTAATTCAGGAATACATAAAGTTTTACTTTTAAAACACATGCCTCTTACCTACCTCTTCTCAAGTTTGAGTATATTACTATTTAGAAAGAGAATGCCAGTACAGCTTAGCTCTGAATCATTAATATTACTGAGACTTTTTCTGTGACAGAATCGTATGATATAAGACAAAAAATATCGTTTACCACACTTGTGAAATCAGGAGCCCAAACCTTGTGGCTGTGGCATAAACAGCAGTTATGTGAATGGGTGGGAAGCTATTCTCACCTAAGTGGATGACTTAACATGAAAAAATGAAAGAGAAAGTAAAGACACATACAAGTTTGCATTTTAAAGTGAACTGGACTGCTGGGACAAGGCAGGTGGCCATATTATACTGTGTAACTGTGAAATAATAATCGCTTTTCAAAAACAAATAGAGCAGGTTTTTGCTCCCTTCAAACTAGTCACTTTAAGAAACCAGATCATGAGTTCAGTGATGCTGTCATATTAAATTTTCTGGCTTATTCCCATGAGTTTTGTTCACTATTTAAGGAACACTGGAGGAGGAACAGGATGGGAGGAAAATGAGGGAGGAATGGGGGAGGTGGTAAATTCAGTTCAGAGATGTTGAAGTTAAGATGCCAGTGAGGTGTCAAGCAGGCAGTTGAGAATAGAAGTCTGGAAGTCAGAGAAAAGTTGGATTGAAAATACCGGTAAACAGGTGGCATTGGGAGCCATGGATGTGTATTAGATTATTTAAAATGTGATTAGGGAGAGACTAGAAGAGATTTGAGGACTCTGACATTTAAAGATTGAACAGAGGAGTGTAAGCCTGCAGAGGAGGCCAAGGAGTAGCCAGGGAGGCAGGATGTCACCAAGAGAGTGGCATCCCCGAAGCCAGAGGAAGAAACTGTTTCAGGAAGGAGAGTGTGCTCATCAGTATTAAGAGCTGCTGGTTGACAAATATTTTCAGCTTCCTGCACTCTAGGATGCCTTGTGGGTAGAAAGGGCATTGTGACTAGTTCCAGCCAATAAATTGAAAACAGAAATGACTGATAAGACTTCTGGCTGGAGCGTGTGCTAATACAAGTCCCTGTGGAGGTCTCTTTTTCCTCTGGCAAGGTGATCGGCAATGTTTGAAATAGCGTCTGCTGTTGCCAGCTTGGAGTAGTGTGGGTCCTAGCATCTATAGCCTCTGAGTTGATAACTTTGTAGTCTCGAAAATTCTGGAAATAGATTAATTGTTTTGATAGCTCTAAAAAATTAACCTTGTTAAATATACTGAAAACCCTTACAGGTTTTGGTGGACTCTTGGCTTTTTTCTTGCAATGAGGAAAGGCTCTCAGCAAAAAACTTCCAAACCAAAGATGCCGTCATCACCTATGGCCAATATGAGATCTAGGTCACTTTCACCGTTAGGAGGACCCGAGATTCTGCCTTTTCATTCTGGAGGACAGTGGTGTAAGCAAGTCGGGACTGCAGGTGAAAACACTGTGCTTTTGGACCACCAAGACCATAGAGGTATTGCTTTTTAGTCTAAGAATTTGACCACATACTCTTTAAGTAGGGATGGAAAATATTGAACATTTTTGGTCCAAGTGTAGCATATAACCTGGTACAAACTTGACCTCGTGTCTTTGTTGGCAGACACTGTGAGGGCAGTGGAGGACGGAGGCTTCTGGGTGGGGATGAAGGTGTCTGGAAGGGTTCGGGGAAGGGAGCTTCCACAAAGAGGAAGCTAGGGAGCTTCATTTCCTGTGTGGGAGCGTGCCCTGAAGTTCATGTGCCAAAGTTACCATCATCCTTAGTTTTGGGGAAGGGCAAATACGTGCGCTTCAGAATGGAGGCCTTAACTGAGTATAAAAATGTTGTCTACCCTTGGGCTCTTCCGGTTGCTTATTGGAAAACTGCTCATCTGTGAATGGACTGATTTCCACGTAAGGACATGTATACGTTCCACCAAGATTTTTATTTTTTTCTTAAAAAGCATTCCATTAGTCTGGGAATCTATTTTCAAAAATAGATTCTTTTTCCTAAGAATGTGTTTAATATGATTAAATATAAAAGAAAACTGTAATTTTTTTTTGCTGAGTCACTGAATCAAAGCCATCAAGCTCTATTGACCTGAATATGTGATCAGTTTTCATTAATAAACATCATCAGCATTGAATTTAGACTATACCCTTGCTGTCAGTTGGTACACTGTTACTTCTGATTTGATTGATATTTTAGAATATTAGTCATTTTTCTCCTAGAGCAGCCCAAATTAAAGAAAAAAATCATCTTATTTTGAACCAAAATAAATGTAATATTAACTCATTATAAATAACCATAGGGAGTCTGTGGCCCATAGTGTGGATCTAAACTCAGAATTAATTTTTTTCTGACTCAAAGAACCAAGAGGCAATTTTCTTTTTATTTTCTGCCTTTGTCATCTGTAACACGGCTTTAGTACACTCTGACGGCAGTATCCAGAAAGGTCGTAGGACAGGGTGTGCTATCTGTCAAGTTAGTGCTTTATAAAATGTGATGTGGTCTTCTCACCTTAAAAGACCAACAAATTTGAGTTTGTCATCATCAAAAAAAAAAAAGGAAAAGAGAATTTTTAAGAATTTAAGGATTTTTGAACTTTAGAATTTAAAACAAAAACTAAGCACTGCCAGGTTTTTTTTTTTAGTTGCTAAAACCTTCAGTGCTACATGTGATTAGAAGTATAAGTTTTGGATTCACCTGCCTGGATTCAAGTCCTGGATTTGCATATTACTAGCTGTAAGATTTTGAGCAAATTATTACAATTTTTTTAAATAAATGGGAATAGTAATTTCTATCTCAGATTTGTTGTATAAATTAATTTTTTTAAATGTAAAGTGTTTAGTATAAAGCTTGGCACACAGCTAATGCAGAGTGGGGCAAAAGTAGGTTTATAGTTGTGACTGTGTGGAACACAGAGTTTATTCTTGTAGTATTATTTATTAATTATTTTATTATTTGCCATACAAACAACTATAAGCCTACTTTGCCCCACTTTGTATTTTTTTATTTATTTTTTTAATTACTTTATTGTTGTTCAATTACAGTTTGAATTTTCCCCCCACCACTCTCCCCCACCCCACTTTGTATTTATAGAGTATAACTATTACTGTCATTATTATGCAATGCTATATAAAGTAAAATATTATTATTAAAGCATTGCAGTTAGAACTCACCAGTT